>CM049864.1:2569120-2586620 GCA_027474115.1 Schizopygopsis malacanthus | reverse complement strand
CAATATAACAAACATTACATCAGATTTATCATTTCAGTACTGCATTTGATTAAAAAATATGATATCTTGGATAGCCCATTTTGGTGAACTATTCCTTTAAATATTTTCAGAGAAAAGGCCTTTTCACATCAGTACATAAATTCACAGCATATTTTCAGCATTAAAATCAGTTTTGTTTGCTTCACTGTGAACAGCTTTGTGGGATATTGTCAGTTGATATTAAAAGACATGTATTTATATTTTTATGCACACGAAATTATGACTGCAAGTGTTCAAAGAAGTTTATAGCCAATGCTGATATCTGTTTATCTGAGTGACTGATATAACGCTGACTTTTCTTTTCAGAGTGATAATAATAACAATTAATTCAATATTGTTTTTTATTTTTAAGGAAAATACCACATTTGTTGTCCATATTTTAATTTAAACACTAAATCCTTATTGTGCAGCACTTCATTTGCCAAAAAATAAAAGGAATTGTAACATAATTTGATTAGATTTTCAAAGAATAAAAGGTTTTATACATTCATTTGATTACTACCATTTTCGATTATAATGAATTTGATAAAAGCTAAAGCATTTCATAGGATCCTATCACTGTTAAAATTAAAAAAAATCAGCTGGATAATGTAGATATCTGTTTCTTCATCAGATATGGAGAAATGTAGCATTCCACCAATGGATGCTCTGCAGTGAATGGGTGCCGTCAGAATGAGTCCAAACAGCTGATAATGACATCACAATAATCCACAAGTTTTATTTAGTTTCTTAAAAACACGCAGCTTTTGTCTTCTCCAGATGTTATCTGATGGTCTGGAGTGGTGTGGATTATTGTGATGTTTTTATCAGCTGTTTGGACTCTCATTCTGACGGCACCCATTCACTTCAGAGGAGCCATTGCTGATCCATAGTGATGGAGTACTACATTTCTCCAAATCTGAAGAAGAAACAACATCTTGGATGTCTTTAGGGTGAGTAAAAAAAACAGCAAATGTTAATTTTCGGGTAAACGGTTCCTTTGAAAAGATTTTGTTTCTCATTGAGCTTGTAATTATTCACTGGCATGAATGTAATTCACTGGAGACTTTAATGAAGCCATGTACACGGCCAATAAAAGCAATCCATCTCTTAGTTTTACTTACTGTCATTGTTTTGCAGCAGGATAGCCAGTATTTCACTGCAGTACAGCTTATTGGCATCAAAAGGCATCTTGGCCTGTTTGGGAACACAACAAACACACATTTCAATGGCTTTGGCAGCGGCGTCCCATTCGATCTGTGTGCCGTCTTCTCTATTGTCAGTGTAACTGCTGGTGTGCTGGATTCATGGAAGTCTTCAGGGAGCGTTAAGACTCGAACAGCATGACGCTCTTATTACAGCAGCCAGCGGTAAATCTGAGGAGGATTTCACCTCACGTGGATAAAAGACAGCAGGCCTACAGCTCTTATGAAAATCTCAAATCCAGCTCAAAAAAATCAAAATGATCAAGTTAAAGCCGTCAGAACGCACAGTCGACTTCAAACCAGCTGACACTGTCAGTTCACTGCAAGGAAAAAAGACTTAAGTCGTTTAAAAATATATATCTTGTGCTTGACTTTGAACTTAAAGGTGAAGTGTGTCATTTTTCTGATGTCTATCCCACTTTAAAGCAGAGTCATCTCAAAGTAAGCTACTCAGTCAAATATAGAGTAATAAGGGGAATCACTAATGCACTTTTAAAATACTGAATCATTGCTGTGTTTGTTTGAGTGGTCCATATAAAACGACCAGGTCATTTTTACTATTCTACGCACAGATATTACACAGCAACTTTCTGAACAAATGAAATGAATGAATGAATAAATACATGCATAAATGCAAGAATTAAAGCAGCTCGCTGTGCATGTAATCATGCATAGTTACCATAATTAATAAAACAATTAAGCAAAACCTGGAAATAATAATATATACATTTAATAATTAATATCTATGTTTACATTATTTACAAAACCTTTAAATGTATAAATGATTAATGCATGATTAAATGCAAAAATAATGTACATAAATAAATGCAAAAATCAATGCATATATAAATCAATGCAAGAATACATAAATGCATTAATAAATAAATACATAAATGCAAATATTAAAGCAGCTCACTGACCATAAAATCATGCATAGTTACCATAATTAACAAAGCAAAGCCAATTAAGCAAAATGTACAAATAATAAGAAATGAATGTAAATAAATTATTCATGTTTACTTATATAAATATGTACATTATTTACAAAACCTGTAAATAAATGCATAAATGCTTGAATAAATGAAAAAATGCAAACATAAATATACAAAATAAAGCATAAACAAATGCATAAAAAAATATTAAATGCTAAACAATAAATGCAAAAAAACATAAATAAATAAATAAATAAACAAATGCATAAATAAATACATACATTTGCAAAAATGAATGCACAAATAAAATGCAATAATAAATAAAAAGCATAAATAAAAACCACACTCTGTGGTTGGCTGCCAAGTTTAGTGGATGTAGTTTGAAAACGCTTTAACAGAATTTGGTCACGTTAGAGATTTTGGTAGTTTTGTACAATATCAGACTACATTCATAAAGACTACAGGACCCATCAGTGAATGGAGATCGAGCGCAGCATTAGCAGTGATGTTACCTTGATCCTCTTCAGCAGCCACTGCATCAATCCCTGCTGGGCCGCTTCTGTACACAGACCGGGACGAAACTCAGCCATGTTCTCGATCACAGCTGCCACAGAAAGACAGAGATCTGCTGTTACTGTACGTCCATGCTTCTCTGAATCCTGTGTTGTATTATGACCTAGTTTCACCTAGCTGCCATGATAACTGACGGAGACACTGCAGTGAGATCAGAACACATGAACACAGAAACCACAGCACTTATTAGACACTCGGTCCAGAAGACGTCTGATGACCTGTTTGGGCCTTCGCTATACTGACACATCAGTTTACACAAGCTCAAGCACGTGACTGACCGCCAAGACAAGCATTTAGAAATTACAAACTGGCTATGATTCAATTACATTACATGAATGAGTAATAATAAATGTTTACTAATTCGAATTAAATGTATTCTGTTATATAAAAAAAAAATATGCATAAAAAAACACAGAAATAAATCCTTATGTACATAAATAAATGTAAAAAATAAATGCATTAATAAATGCTTATGTGCATAAATAAGCCCTTAAAAATAAGTGCATAAATAAATGCTTAAACACATAAATTATTAAATGAATGAATGCTTTAAAGCATAAACAAATAAACAAATTCATAAATCCGAAAATGCATAAATAAAAACCATATAATCCTCAAATGCTTAAATCAATGCATAAATTAACACTCAAACATAAATAAATGCATAAATCTTCAAATGCATAAATAAATGCTTTAAAAAAAACAATGCATAAATTAACGCTTAAACATAAATAAATGCATAAATCTTTAAATGCATAAATAAATGCTTTAAAAAAAATCAATGCATAAATTAACGCTTAAACATAAATAAATGCATAAATCTTCAAATGCATAAATAAATGCTTTAAAAAAAGATCAATGCATAAATTAACTGTAGGTCTACAGTACAACTTTTTTGATGGTGCGTGTATAAAACACATTTATTTTATATAATTAATTCATTTTAAACTTGCATTTCAAACACTGGTTTCACGATTCAATGCGATTCCGATTATCATGTCAACGATTCGATTCAATTCAATGCATCACGAATATATCACATATATTTTGTGCATTTTTTATTATATAAGCAGGCTACTTTTTAAAACAATTATGCTAATCAACATAATTAATTATTGTTAATAATTAAAAGTAAATATAGCTTCAAAACATACAAGCAAAAAGTAAAGGGGGAAAAGACGATTACAAGTGATGAACATAAAACACTTTCAGTAGCCTATCTGGGGCTTTAAGTATTGAAAGTTCACAGATTCCTCAGCATTATTGCCATTTGATTATTACTGATGAGATCATAGACGCTGGCAGCTTTAATAGACTGCATTTTCACACCAATGCACAGATCTATTTCCACATATCAGATGTTTTGTCCTGTTCTGAAAACTGAGTGTTTACATCAATTTCATATCATAATAGTAAAGCAGTGCATTTAACCGCAGCCGCGATTGACAAACAAGCACAAAGAGCACGTGGAAGTCTGTCAGTAGTACGAGAGTTTAGTGCATCTAATACATACTGCATTCCAAACGGATAAATATAGACCAAAATAACAGCAGGTTTGAAGCGCAAGCAATGCGCACATGTCTCATAGAGCATTTTCTGTGCAATGAAGCCTGCCGCGATTGTCTCTAGCGCACACACGTGCCATTTGTGGGAAAAAGCCACGCTCAGATTTTAAAATAGAGAGTGCATTTTTAATGCTCGCGTGACAAGCGCGTGTGTGAATGACGTCATAGGCTATAATCGATTATGGTCCATTACTGCATCGATGCAGAATCATTCACATCCGCATCGCGATGCATCGATTCATTTTGACACCCCTAATATCAATATAATATAATTGAATAAGCCTGGAAATACTATGCGTTTTATTACACACCTGAGTAACTTATACTAATTTTTTTTTTAGATTCTCGATCGTAAAACTGACTAATTTTATGGCATTTTTATTGTCCATTTTGGAGCTTGTCACACGCCATAAACTGCATTTGTATGGAAAAGAGCAATATTTTGGGTGAACTATTGCTTTAATAATTATTTTTTTTGCTTATGACACCAAAAAAATAGGATGCACAAAAAATAACAAATGAATGGATGCTTGCTTTAGCATCAGAGACTGAGAAAATGTCACCAGCATGAGTAAAAATCTGAACTACCGCCGAGGCCATCAAAAAAAAAACAGTCATTGTGGAGCCCGGGACACACAAAGACAGAAGGAGCGAGCAGAGCGAACGGCTCTATATGACACATCACAAGGGAGTCTGAGACTCATCTGTATTATAAAAGACTCTGAAGACACCTGATAACTCAATCAGAAGCATGATGGGAGAAAAATCTCACAGCGATGAGTGGGAGGTGCGAAATCCCACGAGGAAGGGAAAGAGATTACACAAGAGCTGGAACAGCAGAGGAAGACATGGAGGAAATGTGGCGTTTAAATCCGTTCAGTCAGAACATTTATCTCTCTCTGCAGCCGAACAGCATCTCTCCAGAAGCAAACCTGCAGACGCGGAGTCTCCAGCACACAAAAACAGCTCTAAAGGAGCATTCAGGCTTTTCCTCCCTCTTAAAAATACATTATATTTGTATACATATACTTCCAAACGTTTGCAACATTTAAGACTGTAATGTTTTTGAATGAAGTCTCTTAGGCTCACCAAGGCTGCATTTATTTGATCAAAAACACAGTAATATTATTACAATTTCAAATGACGGTTTTCTGTGTGATTATCTGTTCAAACGTAATTTATTTCTGTGATCAAAGCTGTATTTTCAGCATCATTACTCCAGTCTTCAGTGTCACATGATCTTCAGAAATCATTATAATATACTGATTTACTGCTCAAGAAATATTTCTGATCATTATCAATGTTGAAAACAGTTGTGCTGTACAATATTTTTTTGTGGAAACCATGATACATTTATTTTCAGCATTCCTTGATAAATAGAAAGTTTAACAGCATTTATTTGAAATACAAAAAAATAACATTATAACCGTCTTTACTGTCACTTTTGATCAATTTAATGTGTCTTTACTGAATATTTTTTTGTTTCATTTACAGGTGGGTAATGGGTATCTAAAATCAGTCCTTTTCCCTGAAAACAAATATACAGATGATCTCATAAATATTAGGGCCCGTATTCATGAAAAATCTTAGTGCTAAGAGTTGCTCCTAGTAACACAATTCTAAGAAAATTATTAGAAATGTGGGTTTCCTCTTAAATTTAAAGAAAAGATCCTAGTAAAGAAAAAAGTAATTCAGAAAGCATCTTAACCCTTAAAAGAGGTCTTAAGATCCGAAATTGTTAGGAGTACGGACGAGGACTTTTAAGAGGCTGAAGAGTTTCTTTAGCAGCGGAGAAAATAGACGAAACATGACGAGGCAGAAGAAATGTGTTGCACACAATGCATGACAGTGAGATAATAAGACGTTGCGCATTAGATCGTGCAGGGATCATGTTTGTGACAGATCTTATTAAAGACATGTTAACATCCCTGACACTGCGCAGAAATGCCATAGCACCAGAAATGGACGTAATCACTACATTAACTACATTAACATATTTGGCATCTGGAAAAATGCAACTATGCAGCAGCGATGATTTGGGTCTGTTACAGCACTTTCAGAACCTTATTGTGTCGCTGTTCATTTCCTATAAAAAACGTTAAGTATAACAGCATGGTAAATAAAGAATATAATGTGTGTGTGTGTGTGCGCGCGAGAGAGAGAGTACGGTAAAACAGGAAAAATGATGCTTGTAATTTCAAAGTGAAGACTGTGTCATAGCTAGCAACGGGGTCAGCCCCGCCTCCTCACTAAGACAAACGTTTTTGTCTTTTCCTCGCTCAGAGTTGCTCTCAGATTGGTCCTGAATCACTTTTAAGCTAAGACTCCTTGCTAGAAATGTTTAAGCTAAATTAGGAGCTCTCTGAGAGGATTCTTAGAATCTTTATGAATACGGGCCCAGGTTTACTTGCTAAAAAGTGCCTCAAAAACTAATTATATATGTATTTTTTAAATCCAGTGATTAGTTGTTGCTTGTAGTCTATATAAATAAATAGATAACTGTTATTATATTACTACTAATAATAAAAAAATGAGTTCATAAATGATTTATAATTACAGAAATGTAGTATATGTTATACAGTATGTCACTGTATGAATTTGGCAGACATTTATCCAAGTTATTTATTTTATCAACCAATTTATTTTCTTTAAAGAACAGTAACCCATGACCTTGGCATTGATAGCACCATGCTTAACCATTGGAGCTGCAGGAATGCCTTTTTTTGTTCATAACTTTAAAAAAAGCAGCAATCTCAAAGGTGACCTTTGCAATCCAGCGTTTAGTTGTAGCTTGGAAACTTCTAACCATGACTTGTTTTCCGCGTGAACTGATCAAATTGAGATTGAAGCCTGCTCCTCAGACTAGCGCATGTGTGTTGTTAGTTGGGCGGTGTGTGACTCACCTAAAGTGTTGTAAACACCATCAGCTTCCTCCTTCACCGTCTCATCCAAACGCTCCATATTCTGCACCATGAGAGCTACGACCTGACCCTCCAACTACACAAACAAATACAAACATTTATTTAGGATAACGCTAGAAAACAGCCACACAAATCCGGCTTTGAGACTAAATTTAGACATGCCAAAACTATATACAAATAAAATAAATGTTAAATAAAACTTATTTTGGAGATCCGGAGGTTGATGCTCACCTAGAATGCATTTATTTGATCATAAATACAGTACAAATTGTGAAATAATTTAATAATTTAAAATAACTCATTACTATGTGAATATATTGTAACATGTAATTTATTTCTGTGATCAAAGCTGTATTTTCAGCATCATTACTCCAGTCTTCAATGTCACATAATCTTCAGAAATCATAATAATACACTGCTCAAGATACATTTCTGATTATTATCAATGTTGAAAACAGTCGTGCGGCACAATATTTTTAGGTGAACTGTGATACATTTTACTTTTCAGGATTCACAGATGAATAAAAAGTTCAAAAGAACAGCATTTATTTGAAATATAACTATTTTGTAATATTTTACTGTCAATTTTAAAAGTGCTACCAATGTAATGCATTCCTTTCCAACTGAATTCGTTTTTTTTTCTATTTAGAGGTGGGTAAATATGAAATAATTCTCTCTAAAAAACAAATATACACATGTGCTCATAAAGACCAGGTTTACTTGCAATGAAGGGTCTCAAAAAACATATTTTTTAATGTTGAACCTTGAAAATCCAGGTTAGATTTTGCTTGTAGTTTGGGAGGGAGGAAGGAATAAATGAATGAAAAAGATAATAATACATATAAATAATATAATAAAGTCATATCAGCATAATTAAATTAATAGAATGCATTGCATTAATTAAAAAAAAATTTTTTTAAATTAGAGATGCACCAGTCAGTCTCACGTCTTGCCGATCCCGAACTGATCCTTTTATTGCCAGCGGCGCAGGCGAAGACGTCACACTCACAGCAGATATCACAGTCACGATTATACATATCGTTTTCATGTGAGAATGATTCTAATATTAATGGCATTCAGTGTAAACGGCGACTGATAATGTATTTATGTCGTGCCAGATGAAGCGTGAACACAGAGTGAGTGTGTGAGAGAGACAGCACACACAAAATAACTCCGATATTTAATACGGTTAGGGGAAATACATGAGCATTTATAAACAGAGGGAAATGACATGTTTTGTTACATAAAGCAACTCATTTTAAGTTAACTATATCTTCCTCTTTCCAGTCACAGAGCACTTTATTTTGAGAGAAGTGAGAGAAAATCTGTAACTCAGTCCAGATTGGGGGAATTGTAAATTTTAATAATTAATTTTATTATGTAAAAATGTTTTTATTTTTAATTTGCATAGATTTTTGTTGGTATATGCTGTCAACTATAGTTTTCGAAAGAAAATCGGAATCTGCAAAAACCGGTATCGGCAGATCACACTTCCATAAAATCGTAAATGGCCAAGAAAATTGCAATCGGTGCATCTCTAATTGTTATACATGTACATATACACAATTTTATACATAAAGCCCTATTTTACAAGGTTCAAGGTTTCTTTATTTGTCACATAATAAATTATACAGGGTATAATCAGAAGTGAAATGTAGATCAAATCAGGTCCGCTCAGTGGACAGTGCAGTAGAATAAAAATTATATAAAAGTAACACAACACAAGAGCATATATATAGGTAAAAAAATTAATAAAAAGTAAAATGTGCAGTAGAATAAAGAAAAGTGCAAAACAAGTAAGATGTGCACAAACAGTATACTGGGACTTAATAAATAGTAATATGAACAAGAGGGAGTTTGTTGTTTACACCCTGTTTGTTGAGATGCTATATAAAGAGTTATTCAGACGTGTAAATGCGTTCGTTTGGCTGCAGAACACAAATACTTAGCGGCAGCGATCCGACACATGCGATTCAATCAGCCTCTTCCTGTTTCCTCTGTTGAGGAGTGCACAACCTCAACAACCGCCTGGATATTACCGTCGTCTCTCGCAGCTTCTCTTGCAAACGGCAGGCAAAATACGAGCCTACATTTCTCGCAGCAGTAATTTGTGTCATTTTCTCTAATAATGTCATTGTGCCGCTGGACCATGACCCGCTAACACTGGTGAATCAGCCCGTAATCTCCTGTAACACCTCTGATGATGTGTTTTCTCTGATTATGAAATAAATACGTCCTTACCAGAGCGTCGATGAGCACCTCGGCCCCGTCCTCGCTCTCGTGAAGCGTGTCGATGTCGGTCAGCTCCTGCAGGAGATCCACCACAGCGATGCTGATATGTGCTGCACGTTAAGGACTTACAAATACTGACCAACGGCTGAACACAAAACATGAGCAAATTTGAAATACAGACATTTTGGCAGATACTGAATGTTTTTTAATGGCCAATAATGTTTTGTTAGGTGAAATAAGCAATATAATAACTATACTACTCAAAAGTTTGAGGTCGGTACGTTTTTTGTGTGTTTTTTTAAGACATTTAATGTTAAATGTTTTAGATTTCTATTTCAGATAAATGCGGTTCTATCCATCATGAAGCAGCATAACTGTTTTAAACATTAATCATAATCAGAAATCTGTCCTGAGCAGCAAATTGTTTTTATAATTTTGTGAACATTTTATATATTATTAAGTATTATATATTTTGTGAAATATTTTAAATCAAATAAATGCAGTTTTGAATTGTCCCGAGCTCAAACTTTTGAAAGGTAGTGTATATTTGTTGTTATGCCTAATAATTTTTTTTTTTTTATTATTATGGTCATTTAATGATAATTGTTGGGTTATGACTGCTAACCGCTTTTATTATATTTCAAAGTATTTTATTGGCTAATAACCATTTCAGTACATTTCCAATCCAGAATTGGAAAAAAGTATCAAAAAATATTTAATACTTTTGATAAGATTTTGCATACTTCTAAAAAATAATAATAACATTTAAAAAAAAAAAAATTTACTAAAAAAAATTTTTAAAAAAATTACAAAAAAAAAAAAAAAAAAATTTTTACTAAACAAATAATAAAAATAAAAACTCGCAAAAACGAACAATTATTCAGGCAGATATAATTTTCACATTAAAGCATCTACTAAATTAATCAAAGTAAATCTAATGAGTAAATGTTAAAAATACCAATAGATTGTAATCTATAGCATGTAATTACTGATCTAACTATAATTTCTAATATTAATAAAAGTAATTCATTATTGAGCACTGGTGTTTATTACTGTGATTTCTATTTTATAAAACAATAAGACATGAGTGTTAAGCTGATGATACACGGAGCACCTTTTTGAGCAATTTTGCCAGTCAACTTATTTAAGCAATATTTCTTGGGCACTTTTTCAATGAGAATGGGTAACAAATCTGGATACTTTAGATCGACCGTGGGCCTTGTGTCTCACCTGGTTGCCCGTTGACAGCAACATTGCCTAAAGTTGCCCCGTGTATCATCAGCCTTAGTCTAACACGTGACCTCTGGAGGATATCAGTGTTGTCGTGGCTGAGGAGGCCGAGCAGAGAGTGAACGGCGTTTAGCTCCACCAGCAGATGATACAGCTCAGGAATGGTGGCGATGACGTGCATCTCCTGGATGATGTCATTCAGGTCAAGCTCCGCCTCCATGAACCTGCCGACGACAGGAAGTGAGGTCACAGCTCACTGTTTGCATCTCATTTCCCATGTAACAGTGAGATTTAGAAACTCTTCATAACTCACTTCTCGGGGTTGTCGGGAAACTTGATCCTCAGCTCCTGGTTTTTGTAGGATCTCTTCTCAAAGGTCAGGATCATTTTCTTCACTGTGCTCTCATCCACAAGCTCACCCTGATAACACACCACACAGCAGGTCAGGAGGTCAAAGGTCGTGATTCTCATTTTTAAAGACCAGTGTCGCTTTGAATTACATAAGACCTGCTTTTTTTCAATTTCAAAATACTATTTTATACACCTAAAGGTGCATGACTATTAACAGTTAAACAGTTATGCACCTTTACTACAGTACAGTCACATTTTTGATGCATAATTTTATTTAAAGCATGAAAAATTCTAGATTGGAATCTAGTGTGAATGCTATTTAAGAAATATATGCAAAACGGTGTGGACTTTTAATATTGACAATAACACCACATTTATAAAATAATAATAAAAAACACCATTGGTTAAAAACAGATTAATGGCAACAATAAATATTGTATTATTGACACCAGAATAAAAAAAATAAAATAAAAAAAATATCGAATTATTTAGAATTGCATAAACAATAAAATATGAAAAACTGTATTGTGTGTTTAAAATCAGGTTAAACAGTAAACATTTACAATATTAGCAATAAAACTGGTTACTGCCCATAATATATTAGTATTATTTAAAACATACATCTAATGAATTATTTATACGTATTGGTTATAATATGAAAAACTGTAGTTTGTGTTTAAAAACACAAATATTTAAAATATTAGCAAATGTGTTACTGGTCATAATTATTATTGCCACAAGACTAAAAGAAAAACACAAATATTAAACATTAAATCTAATCAATTATTTAAAATGACAAAATAATTATTGGTTATAGGTCATAAAACATAAAAACTGTCTTGTGTTGAGTACTAGTGTATTTGTATTTAATGCCATGTCAGTAAGTATAACAAACACAATAAAACCAGCAAACAAACAAACACAGGTTATATTACTCAAGATGTTTTACATTAACATGATACAAATTGTAAATCTTTTTCTGGCACTGCTTTGTGTTTAAAAACAAGTTAAATAGTAGATTATATAACCGTTCATCACAATCTTTTTTTCCTCATTAATTATTTTAATTGAATTGTTAAATGAGGACTATGATATTGATATGAGGATGTTTTTTACACTGTGCATTGTGAAAAGCGTTAAATACTTATATTACTAAATAAACTGTTTATCACATAAGATTACACTGGCATAAAACATTCTCCCTGTAATATGTTTTTCACCACACATATTCATGTTTATAATGAACCATTGAGAGGTTTTAACCTCCTTGTTGCAGGTAAAATAACCCCATATGACTGTGTTTTCTCCTCACCTCTGGATCTTCTCCGTCCTGATCCATCAGTCTCTCCAGGATCTTCTCCCCGTCTCCTCCGGTCTGCTCCTCGCGGTCCGGCTCTGACCTCACCAGCACTCGTCCGGCGTCTCGGCCCGCCGTCTTCTGCTTGCTTCTGGACTCCTCGTGGCCGTCTTCATCTCTGGGTCTCTTGGCACCTCGGTCGGGCTGAAAAGAGAAGGTTATTTCACATGACGGTGAACTCATGTTTGACTGTGAGAGACTATTCTCAGTGATCGCACACATCTGCACCAAAGAGAACGACACTCACAACTAGAGATCGACCGATATATCGGTTTACCGATATTTTAGCATTTTACCATAATTGGATATCGGTTTTATTTTTTTTTCATATTTAAAAAAAAAAAAAAAAAGGTTGTTTTTTTTTGTCACATACACAATTATACAGAGTATAACCAGCAGTGAAATGTGTTCTCTGCATTTAACCCATCCAAGTACACACACACCAGGAGCAGTGGACACACACACACACCTGGAGCAGTGGACACACACACACACCAGGAGCAGTGGACACACACACACACACCTGGAGCAGTGGACACACACACACACCTGGAGCAGTGGACACACACACACACACACACACACACACCTGGAGCAGTGGACACACACACACACACACCTGGAGCAGTGGACACACACACACACACACACCTGGAGCAGTGGACACACACACACACACACACACCTGGAGCAGTGGACACACACACACACCTGGAGCAGTGGACACACACACACACACACACACACACCTGGAGCAGTGGACACACACACACACACACACCTGGAGCAGTGGACACACACACACACACACACACACACACACACACTCAGGAGAAGCTCCAGCACGGCCACCGCATGTAACTTTATACAAGATTCACTCGTTTGAAACACACTGAATTATATTAACATTTACTATAGAACCATTATTTCACCAATAAACATCTAAATAAATACATCTCTATCTAAATTAATGATTTATTATCTCCACAAGCGATCGCAGTTTGAGTATAGTTCTGTGTAAATAGATAAACCGCTGTCAGCAGTTTTCATAATTTAGACAAAAACATTTTAATAATTCTGATAAAACAGTTAAGAAATACAATAAAATACGATGTTTTGTTTGTTATAGTTTATTTCAATATTCCAGAGAATATTATTCAGTGAATTATTCTTCACTCTTTAGTCTATTAAACAGCGTTTAAACCTAAAACTGTAGTTTAAAATGAAGTTGATATGACTTCTGTCCTTTATTTTCTCCATTTGAAAACATTAGACATTATTTTGCTTATTGTTAATATCAGTGTTGATGCTGATGCTTTTCATAAATAAAATGTTTTTGATTGTTGTTGTTAAGACGACTGAAAGAAGGAAAAACCAAAGTGAAGAATGGACTTACTTCACTCTGTTATTGATGTACTTTATAACAGTAAATAAATATCGGGTCTGCATATCGGTTATCGGGTACATAAACGTACAAATAATCGGTATCGGTTCTAAAAAATCAATATCGGTCGATCACTAATCACAACTCAATGCAAATCTATACAAGACCTTTTTATTGATTTCAGAACTAAATTACAAATGTCATCATACTTGTAGGGCTTCACTAACAAATACACTCTCTAATGGAAAATAGTTAAACAAAAATCATAATATTATGGAAATAACATCCTAATAAACACAATGTAGGCATGTTATTTCAAGAAACACGTAGGCTATAATATCATCAGTCAAATTGGTTGTCGGCCATAAACTAATAATAAAAACAACAACTATTGTTATTATTATTATTGGCACCAGATTAAAAAATATTATATTATTAATACAAAATATTATTAATTAAACGATTTGGGGAAAAACTGGGTTTTTTTTGTTTTAAAAAAATCAGGCTAAAGGATAGTACTTTTGCTAAAAGTCATTTTTTTTTTTTAAGTATGGAAGGAAATGTATTTATTCATTTGAAAATGTACAAAATAATCTAATATTTAAACTATATAAATAGCATAGTTTTTGGACATGGTTCTATAGCATTAGCTCAAACATCTCTGTACCATGGTACCACTACAGTACTTTAACTGCTTGGGAAGTACGACTGAATCCGACAACTAAACACAATACAGATCAAATAAGCAGTTAATTAGCATTTTAACGAAATGAATAGTAAATGAAACGAGTAAAGTGTATTTGAAAAATATGCGTCGCATTTAATTAGCTTTTATTTTAACGCCTTAAACACAAAACATTTGAATCAAAAAAGTTATTTTTCCCATTAATAAATGATCATATTAATACAAACGATCAACCAATGATAAATTCATCCATATAAAGCCACGGAGAGACATTAAACCTGTATTTGAAGTTCAAGCTCCCCCTCATGCGTCTGTGTTTAAACCTAAAAACGAAGAGTTTTGTACAAAAGTGTATGAACAGCACGCTCATGAACAAAACTTGGTTTCTGTGTTTCTGTTGTTCGCGCGAGAGACCGACGCACGAGTGATTCAACAGCGAACTTGCCGCTCAGCGCTTTTACCTTCTTAAAAACAGACAACTAAAAGCTAAAACTTAAACACATATAACATTTTACATCAAATAAATAAATTTGTAAAGTACAACAAAATTTCAAAACTTAACATAAACGAGTCAAAATAAAAAGCAATTTAAAATATGAAATAAAAAAAGGTATAAAAGTTTATAACATAACACTAAGCCAAACACCAAAAAAAAAAACTTCATGAGTGAGTGACGTTACATTGGCCAAATGATTCGGAAAAGTGCTCTGTGTTTAACCGTCCAAAGTGCACACACACAGCAGTGAACACACACACACACATACACAATGTGAACACACACCCGGAGCTGTGCATTTCTGTTGCGGCGCACAGGGAGCAGTTGGGGGTTCAGTGCCTTGCAGCACCTCGATGGTATGAAGGAGGAGAGAGCCTTTCTATCAGTCCGACCAATGCCCACAACCTACATATAAATTAACCACACACACAGCATGAACACACACACACACACCATGCCAGACCGAAATCGAACCCATGGCCTTTGGGTTAAGCCACTATTAGGGACCTACATATACTTACATATAACCACACACACACACATACATACATACATACATACATACATACACTATAGCAAAAGATTGGCACCCCCTTCTTAATTTGACCTTTAGTAATTTCCACGAGTACAAATCATTACATATAATGATATTCTAGGGAATTGTGTTCTTCTAATTTTATATCAACATGGACAGAACTCTTTTCTATTTCAGCAGCTGTATAAGACAAGAATCAAAGAGAAATGATGATTCCAGTGTGGAAGAACACTGGTCTCAGAAAGCATGACTGGTGTGACTTTAAATGAGCCACAAACTTCACCAAACACTGTGAACATATGTACCGTCATTTCATACACTTAAACCTTGCAACAGAGGTGGAAAACATTTTAAGAAGAATTAGTTTCCATCTTTTTGGCATGTAGTGCCTTTTCTCTTCAAAAGTACTTTTGTCCATATATGTATATAACACACCATAAAACAATGTATATATATATTATTGTATTTCCATTTAGCTTGTTGAATGTTAAAATAACAAATTAAATTGAATTAAAACTTAAAAGACCTAAAGACATAATTTCAGACTGTTTAACCAAAATTAAAAATGATAACAAATACAAATCAAATCTGTTGTTAACACCAAACACACGCGCGAGAGACCGACGCACGAGTGACGTCACTCAACAGCGACACTTGCCGCTGCGGAGACGCTTTTATCCAAAGCGACGTTCAGATGAGGACAACAAAACAATGTAAAAACAGATCCAAAACTAAAAGCTAAAACTTTATAAATACTACATATACACATTTTACAAATAAATAAATTAAATAAAAATGATAAATGCGTACAACTAAATTTAAAAACTTAACATTTAAATGAAAAACAAAAAATAAAGCAAAGAACAATTTAAAATATGATATAACACAAGGTATAAAAGTATAATAATGATTCTAACATAACACGTTTGTTAAGCCAAACACCAGTCAAAAAAAAACAGTTAGTTAGTTAGTTAGTTAGTACATGAGTGAGTGACCTTACAGTTAGTTAGTTATATGGCCAAGTATGGTGACAGTTAATCAGTTAGTCATACAGTTAGTTAGTTAAAATTTGTGCTCAGTTAGTTAGTTGCGTTTAACTGTCCAAAGTGCACACACACAGCAGTTAGTGAGTTACACACACACACACAGTTAGTTAGTTACACACAGTTAGTGACACACAGTTAGTTAGTTAGTTAGTTAGTTACACACAGTTACACACAGTTGGTCAGTCAGTTAGTTAGTGGAACAGTGTTAGGCAGTTAGTTAGCCATTTACATTCGTTTTTTTATTTAATTTACTTGATGTATTAAAATTTAATAAAACAAAAACATAAATTTAAATTAAAACTAAGAACAAAAATCTAAAATTAAAAACAGAAAATATAAAAATAAAGAAATTCAAAATATTAATACAAATATAATAGATTTATAAAAAATATAAAATATATTTCATATTGTATAATATCATATTAAAAAAGGAAATAGGAAAAATGACAAAAGTATGCAATAAACTTTAATTAAATTAAATTTAAAACCACAAATCTAAAATTAAACTAAAACAACCTAATAATTAAAACAAACCTGTTAGAACAACCCTAATATATTTTATATATAAATTAAAGAAAGCTATATAGACATGATACAAATGTTTAAATAAAAATACTAAATCTTTAACTACAATTAAAGTGAAAACAGAAAATATAAACAAAAACTAATTAATTATTTTACCTGTTAAAGATTATATAAAGCATATTAGTTGTGATAGTAAAATAACTAAAATCATCCTCTTAAAATTATCTTTAATCCAATTTTATTTTTAAAAAAAGTGCTTTTGGCTTTACCTAAATGTGTGGTTGCAAATTTGCTGTGTCTTAAAACAATTCATAATGTATCACAAGTATGCGGATTATCCCAGAAAAATGTGCTGCAAACTGTTTAAAAATATAAATCAGACGTCATGTTGTCTTTGTGTAATATGTTGGTGTTCAGGTTCAGCTCTGCATGTTTCTAAAGGCAG
>CM049864.1:2559120-2564120 GCA_027474115.1 Schizopygopsis malacanthus | reverse complement strand
GTGTTCTACCTGGACTGTTGACTTCCTCTCCTGATCGTTTGCTGCCTGCCTCTCTGACCTCGCCTGCTTTCTGGTAATCCTCTCTGTCTGCCGCCTGCCCTGACCCCTTGCTCTGCCTCTGATTACGACTCTGCCTTGTCTACGTTGCCCTCAATCCCACTGCTTGATATTTGCCTGTTTGACCTCCTCCTTGTATTAATAAAGCTGCAAGTGGATCTACTCTCGCCTCTGACCAGTCATTCATTACAAATTGCATGTATTATTTTTATTGTTATTTTTGTTTAATTATAATAATTTTTAATTTTAATTATTGTAGTACTTCAAGTTCATCTAAACATAAATAAAAAAATTGCCTTTGGCAGCCAGCTGAAATAAAATAATGGCTTTTAATAGTTTATTTTATTTCAGTTAATTTTTATTTTAAGTAATGAAAAAGTTTTGTAGTTTAGTTTTAGATAACTATAATAACCCTGCATCAGTCTCACTGCAGCACCTCTGTAATATATGTAATATATGCATATACTCATATTTCTATGAGCTTTATGAACAAAATCATGTTTATTTTATATTGCATTTGTAAAGTAGATAACAGTTCATGCTGTTAAAACATTGCATGATTTATATTAATTTTTAAATACATAACTTTATAATACAAATTCATAGATATAAGAGTCAAGAATGGCTATCATTATTGCTCAGCTTTCTAAGAGGCCAGACTTGTGATTGGTGCTGTCAGGCTCCAAGGGTCACGCAGGTAATCAGGTACATGAACGTCTGATAAGACTTCTCTGGAAATTCAATTAAACATCCGACAAGCGCAGCGGCACGATGAGGAAGAGGCCGTGCTTATCAGCTTTGACACAGACACTTTTCTGAACTTGAGCGGTACCGTTGTGTCTCCTGACCGTCACGTGACTTATAATAGGACTGATGTGCCAATCAAGAAATTACTAAATTACACAAATGACCTGATTACCTGCCTGACTACTAAAATCACACGATTTAATGGGTGCATAAAGATCAAAATGGCCTCTAAAATGCAATGTATTGTTGCATTGTGGGATTGTATTCTCTGAAAAACATGCTGTGCTGCTTCTGTGCGGCATCCGAGGCCTTCACATGGCGTTTGCATTTTGAAACGCTGGCCTCTCTCTCTTGTTTCCTTCTGTCTGTCTGATCTAAATCACTTTCGTTCATCAGCGTGCCAGCGGTAGCAGGATGCCCCGTCTAATAAAGAGAAAAGATTGAAAATTGGGAGGTTAATGACATTTTTCTAAAGTGTCCGTCTGGCTGTTTAAAGGCAGATTAAATCGCTACGCCATAATTAGAGTGAACTGACCTGTGAAATGACGGCGTCTCTCCTCAGATAAGTATTGATAAATAGACTGGAGAGATTGGCAGATCAGGTAAATCAGCATGTGTGAGAGAGAGAGAGAGAGAGAGAGAGAGAGAGAGAGAGAGAGTAGAGAGAGAGAGAGAGAGGGAGAGAGAGCGAGACAGAGAGAGAGAGAGAGAGCGCACGCGAGAGAGAGAGAGAGAGAGAGAGAGAGAGAGAGGAGAGAGAGAGAGAGAGAGAGAGAGAGAGAGAGCGAGAGAGGGAGCGAGAGAGGGAGAGAGAGAGAGAGAGAGAGAGTCTGATTAACGTCTGGGAGAGAGAGAGAGGGAGAGAGAGAGGGACTGCATGAATTCAAACAGAGAGAGAGAGAGAGAGAGAGCGCGCTCGAAGTTTTGCTCTTCTTGCCTTTCAGAGATGTTACTTTGAGAAAATCATAAAGCAAAAAGGCAGAGGTTTGCTTCAGAAAATGAACTTTAATACAAAATATTTAAAAGAAAATGTTGAGTATCATATTTGATCCATCAGGCTTGTATGACTCGTATAGTCTGATATAATGAGAATATCAACTTTATTCAGAGGCCCAAATTTAGCATAAATATATGCAATTTGGTGCATGCAGATGCTGATATTTATGGACAAAAAGTGATGAAATTATGATGCCTGTGATATAAATCAGTGAGATCTTTATAACACTACATAAGATACTGACATAAAATGAACTTAAAAAACTAACTGAAAGAAATCACTAGACTGATTTTAACACTGAAACTACAAATGAAGTAAATAAAAGTAAATAAAACTATAAAAAAAATTGTTTAATTAATAAATGGCAAAAGCATACAACAAAGCTACAACTTAACCTAAAATATACTATACAATGATTATTTAAACCGTTATAAATATTATATAAATACTACATCTATAAAAACTGTTTAACAACCTGTTAATTGGGAAATGTACACTCATTAAAGTGTAGACAATAATAGCACATATGGCTCATTCATCTAATTTTAATAAATTATCATTGACAGAGAGAATCTAAATGTTTACTGTACAATTAAGAAAAGTATATCATCATAAATAATGACCATAAACCAAGGAAAGCCTAAAAGTCTACTTCTCTTCTTCTAGTCTACTTGTAGAGTTGTGTTTTCTGCTTTATATCCAGCACTTTCTCTTCTTTTTCCTCCGTTGAATTCGTTTCTTTATCACACAGCAGGAAACACTGTTTGCAGATTACTGTTATCAGAAACACGCCACCAGCCCTTCATTCATATTTAAACCGCTCGTGTTTATCTGCGAGCGTTCACACGACTCTTCTGTTATTGTTTTTATTGCTGGTCTACATCTGCAGTGCATTCACAGCCTAACAGGCCCTCGGGGGGGCACGTAATTCACCAGCGTGCACTTATGATTTTGTTCACAGCTACCTTCACTGTTTTACAGCGTGTTATTATGTGTCGGCCTTTTCTTCTATTCTCTTCCACTGTCTCTCCGCGGTTAATGACACTGCGTAAAGTGAAGCGTAGCATGAAAATGTCATTAATATGTAAATGAGAGCAGTGTGTGAAGTCTGGTTTGAAGTCGTTAAGGGCCGCGCCAGTCCCGTTTGAGCTGACACGTTAAATCATAGGTGTTCGTCGTGTTGCTCTTAATTACAGCAGGTGTGCCGCACAAATTACATATCTGTGGGGATAAACTTTTAATTGTGGGACAAAACTGAACATGAAATAAAGATGCGAAAGCGTATAAATAAGGGATGTTATTCATTTAAAGGAATAGTTCACCCTAAAATGAACATTTGCTAAAGATTTACTCATATCAGGCCATCAAAGATGTATGAGTTTGTTTCTTCATCAGATATGAAGCATTGCATCACCTGCTCAGCAATGGATGCTCTGCAGTGAATGGGTGCCGTCAGAATGAGAGAATGATAAAAACATCACAATAATCCACAGTCCATCAGTTAATGTCTTGTGAAGAGAAAAGCTGTGTTTTTAAGAAACAAAAACTGTTTTGGTCGGTTTTCGCATATAAATGTTTGATCTGAGCAGATTTAGACGAGGTGACGTTTTCACAGGAGAAAGCACTATTTCAAGTATTTGAGGTTAAACACATCTTAATGGTGGATTTGTTTCTTATTAACAAACAGCTTTTGTCTTCTCAAGATGGTTAACTGATGAACTGGAGTGGTGTGGATTATTGTGATGTTTTTATCATTCTCTCATTCTGACGGCACCCATTCACTGCAGAGCATCCATTGCTGTAATAGATAGAGTGCTGTAATAGATAAATATCTCCAAATCTGTTCTAAAGAAGAAACAAAGTCTTTCTACTTAGGAAAATATCTTGTTTGATATATTCAAATGTAGTATGTGCTCTGTATTATGTGTTCCTGTGGCTCAGTGGTAGAGCATTGCGTTAGCAGCGCAAAGGTTGTGGGTTCGATTCCCAGGGAACACATGTACTGACAATAGATGTATAGACTGAATGCACTGTAAGTCACTTTGGATAAAAGCATCTGCTAAATGCATAAATGTCTTAATTTAGATGCCACAATGCATTTATTCAAATATATATAGCAATCAACATGATTTTACATACATGTGATCCAGTTTTAATGCATGTTATTATGTTATTAATATGTTATATGTTTATGCATCTTATTGTGAACAATCCATCCATTTATTTTCAACCGTTTATTTTTTGTTTTAAATTTTGACCTTGTAATTTGAGTAAAAAAATCGTAAGTCATTTTTCTAGTGAAACTTATTTCATGGTGACATATGCAAAACTTCTCCAGTTATTTGGGGAGCTCCGTTTTCAACTAAAAACAGCAAAATATTCATGCAAATGAAAATCCAAATTTTCGAAGACAGGTTTCAAAATGCAAGTTTTTGAAAACTAGCATTAAGTCTTGGCCTGGCATTCAAACAGCATTTTTAGTCATTTTTGATGGACCCATGTGAACGGGATCGTTTTGACAATGATGTTGTCTGTATGCGAAACTTTTAAAAAATGCAAAGTTTTTAGTACAATCATTGTCGTGTCAAATTACCATAAATCCCCGCCCCATTTATTACTCTTAGACTCCGCCCCTTTCTTGACTGAAAGATCTGTTTCAATTAGATAAAAAACACAATATGGAAGAAAATATCGCTACTTAAGTTACATACAACTTTAAAATTATAAAAAGGGCATCTGTTTCATAGACTCACATCTTAAACACACATCTCTGTCTCTATATATCCTCTGTGTCTGTGTTTCAGGTCCATCTGTTGTTTAAGTGTGTTGGGTTGTACAGTGAATCATCTCATGCGCCGCTGTTAAACTCTGATAATATTTCACCCCTGATGAATTCACACAATTCCTTGTCTCGGAACAACTGAGCACGGCGTGATGAAATCATTTTCTCTCTCAGTGCTTTTCCATTTGCTCCGAGATAAATAGCGCGCGCGCGTGTGTGTGTGTGTGTGTGTGTGTGTGTGTTCGCGCCAGAAGTCTCCACGTGGCTTTTTCTGATTACCAGACGGCGAGAAAGAAACCAATTCGGTTCTTATTAGCAAACAACCCTTTCCACAACATTATAAAATCAATATATATTAAGCTATTCCATTATCTGAGCTTTTTTTCATTACCGTGGAAAACAAATCTCCAGAACAGG
>CM049864.1:2551620-2554120 GCA_027474115.1 Schizopygopsis malacanthus | reverse complement strand
CACTCACTACTTTACATTGTAGCAAACTGTCATTTCTTTAGTGTTGTCACATGAAAATATATAATAAAATATTTACAAAGATGTGAGGGGTGTACTCACTTCTGTGAGATACTGTGTATATATATATATACACAACAAAAAAAAGCTCAAGACACATTTCTGATTATAATCAATGTTGAAAACAGTTGAGCTGCCGAATATATTTATATGGAAACTGATACATTTTAAATCTGTTTTCTCTCTGCTATGTATGTCAAACACAGGACTTTGAGTGTGAATGCGAATCGTTTGATTCAGATCTGGACTTAATAAATAAAGAATGTGGTTTAGATTGGGACTTCGGGGCAACTTCGCAAATGATTAAGATTGGGCTGTTCAGAGCATGTATCATGACTCATTTGAATTTGACTAATTTGACTTTGAATAAATAAAATAGGTTAGAGGCAGTCAATTTTTGTTTATGTGAAATTAGGCTAGCAGAAAACTAATTCTGAAATATTTGCCCATATTCTATTTTAAGTAATAGTCAAAGAATCCTAAGAAAACGTATTTACAAAATAAGATTGGATGAACATTTGACATCCATTTATCTGTGCATTGGCAAAAAAGGTTGACTTTTTCCTGCACAACCAAAACATTTACTTGAAAAGCAGATTGAATGTATTGTGGAGTAAAGTAAATCCAGCACAGGAGCACATGCTGTCAGGAGGGAATAACACCGTCTGTGGGTTCAAGGAGTTTTTAAAGGCAGTCTTGTCAGACTCTGCGTTCCAGCCCAATTATCTTGATTCCCTTCCTCTTGATTCGTCCAGTAACGAAGATAAATTGCCACCCGCAGAACCCAGAAACCACTTACCAAACATTGTTTGATGAATTTATTTCAAACCTCGAGCGGTTCGCATTGATTCCAGCGTTCTGGCTCTTTAATTGCAGTGTTTTTGCTGGATTTAGATGCACTGACCGCATGCATATAATACACTTTCATCTTTTCATTAGAAAACTGGACTGAGCTCTTATTTTCAGGTGTAATGTCTTTCCATTACTTTATTCTTCTTCATTAAGTATTTTGATTGGCCAGATGTAACTGATACATTCATACTGTTATTTGATCTTAACTGAGCAATATAATAATCAGTATATCTCAGGTGCATCTCAAAAAAAGTAGAATATCGTGAAAAATTTCATTTTTCTTATTTCATAAAGTGAAACTTTCATATATTCTAGATTCCTTAAATGTAAAGTAAAACATTTCAATAGTTTTTTTTTCTGTTTTAATTTTGATTAGAGCTTACAGCTCATGAAAGTCAAAAATACATCATCTCAAAATATTAGAATATTTCCTAAGATCAATCAAAAAAAGGATTTCCCAAACAGAGGAGTTCAGGTTCTTTAAAGTATGTTCATTTCTGCACTCAATACTTAGTCCTTCAGCACAAACTCCAGCATCAGTGAGGTGTGGCGTGGAAGCAATCAGTCTGTGGCACTGCTGAGGCACTATTGAGTCTTCAGCTCGTCTGGATTGTTCTCATCTTTCTCTTGGAAATATCCCATAGATTTCAGATGGGCTTCAGGTCAGATATGTTGGCTGGCCAATCAAGCACAGTAATAATCATGCTCAGCAAACAGGAAGTAGTTTTGGCAGTGTGTGCAGGTGCCAAAGTCCTGCTGGAAAATGAAATCAGCATCTACATAAAGCTTGTCAGCAGAAGGAAGCATGAAGTGCTCTAACATCTCCTGGTGGATGTCTGCGTTGACGGTGGACTTCAGAAAACACAGTGGACCAACACCAGCAGATGACACAGCAGCCCAAATCATCACAGACTGTGGAAACTTCACACTGAACTTCAAGCAACATGGATTCTGTGTCTCTCCTCTCTTCCTCCAGACTCTGGGACCTTGAGTTACAAATGAAATGCAACATTTACTTTCATCTGAAAAGAGGACTTTGGAGCACTGAGCAACAGTCCAGTTCTTTCTCTCCTTATCTCAGGTAAGATGCTTCTGACGGTGTTTCTGGTTCAGAAGTGGTTTGGTAACTCTTTTCCTGAAGATGTCTGAGCGTGGTGACTCTTGATGCACTGACTCCAGCTTCAGTTCACTCCTTGTGAAGCTCTCCCAAGTGTTTGAATCGGCTTTGCTTGACTGTATTCTCAAGCTTGCGGTCATCCCTGTTACTTGTGCACATTTTCATACCCAATTTCATCGTTCCAGTCAACTTCGCATTTAATATGCTTTGATACAGCACTCCTTGAACAGCCCCCCCTTTCAGTAATGACCCTCTGTGACTTACTCTCTTGGTGGGGGGTGTCAATGATCGTCTTCTGGACCGTTGCCAAGTCAGCAGTATTCCTCATTATTGTGCTTTCAAAGAACAAGAGATACCCACAATTTATACTGTATGGATGGTCATTTATAGAAACTCAAATGTAAATAATATATGAGATACTGGATTTTTGACTTTCATGAGCTGTAAGCTCTAATCATCAAGAAAAGAGAAAAT
>CM049864.1:2524120-2546620 GCA_027474115.1 Schizopygopsis malacanthus | reverse complement strand
GACAAAAATGCAAAGGTATATCTTTTTGTGACGTGTGAAGAAAATATTGAACTTCTTTTCCTTTGTCAAACAGAGCAAGAGCTGTGAAGCAAACGCAGCCTGTCGAGAAAAACAGAGATCGGAGGTGAAATGACAGTAATATCACACGCGGCACGGCGTACGATCACAGGTGTGTTCTGAGCACAAATGCAACGCCTGCCAAAAATAGGAAGCAGAAACGTCAGCCTGGAAATCAAAGGTAATCTCACCGAGAGCAAAGCCAGCAGAAGGACAGCGAGAAAACACCAATCACAGAAGACACATGTGACGAGTAAGAGAGGTAAAGTGATAGACAAGCAGATACAGCATTACATGAAGGTTGGCTTAATGCAGAGGTTCTCAATTCCAGTTCTCGCGCCCCCCCCAACTCTGCATATTTTGCATGTCTCTCTTTGTTAACACACCTGATTCAGATAATCAGCTTGTTAGAAGTGCGCTCCGTGCATGAACTGTGTTCCGATTGACATGCTCCCTACACAGGGTCCATTGCTCCCTACACAGGGTCCATTGCTCCCTACACAGTGTCCATTGCTCCCTACACCGGGTCCATTGCACCCTACACAGGGTCCATTGCTCCCTACACCGGGCTGCACCCTACACAGGGTCCATTGCTCCCTACACAGGGTCCATTGCTCCCTACACAGGGTCCATTGCTCCCTACACAGCTCCCTACACAGGGTCCATTGCTCCCTACACAGGGTCCATTGCTCCCTACACAGGGTCCATTGCTCCCTACACAGTACACAGGGTCCATTGCTCCCTACACAGGGTCCATTGCTCCCTACACAGGGTCCATTGCTCTCTACACAGTGTCCATTGCTCCCTACACAGTGTCCATTGCTCCTCTACACAGGTGTCCATTGCTCCCTACACAGTGTCCATTGCTCCCTACACAGGGTCCATTGCTCCCTACACAGGGTCCATTGCTCCCTACACAGGGTCCATTGCTCCCTACACAGTGTCCATTGCTCCCTACACAGTGTCCATTGTCCATTGCTCCCTACACAGGGTCCATTGCTCCCTACACAGTGTCCATTGCTCTCTTGCTCTCTACACAGTACACAGGGTCCATTGCTCCCTACACTACACAGCTCCCTACACAGGTCCATTGCTCTCTACACAGTGTCCATTGCTCCCTACACAGGGTCCATTGCTCCCTACACAGGGTCCATTGCTCCCTACACAGCTCTCTACACAGTGTCCATTGCTCCCTACACAGTGTCCATTGCTCCCTACACAGGGTCCATTGCTCCCTACACAGGGTCCATTGCTCCCTACACAGCTCTCTACACAGTGTCCATTGCTCCCTACACAGTGTCCATTGCTCCCTACACAGGGTCCATTGCTCCCTACACAGGGTCCATTGCTCCCTACACAGGGTCCATTGCTCCCTACACAGTGTCCATTGCTCCCTACACAGGGTCCATTGCTCCCTACACAGTGTCCATTGCTCCCTACACAGGGTCCATTGCTCCCTACCAGGGTCCATTGCTCCCTGCTCCATTGCTCTCTACACAGTGTCCATTGCTCCCTACACAGGGTCCATTGCTCCCTACACAGTGTCCATGTCCATTGTGTGACATCATATACCTCTGTAAATATATACAATTTTAATTCACGTCTTGCACACTTCAGTGCACTTTGAATGGAATATATACGTTCGCTTCGAACTGGAATCATGGCGGAATATACTGTGATGTCCACTTCGCAGGGCACTTACGTTCCAATAGAACAAACATCTGAAGCGATAAGAGTAACATACGAAATATGCAGAGCGGGGGGGCACAAGGACTGGAATTGAGAACCGCTGGATTAATGTATCAAAACTATCATCACTTTCACTTTCTTCTCATAATGGCTGTGACTGACTGCATTACTAAACAAATACCATAATAGCACCATGAAAGTATTTCATATTTGCTGCTGAATATTCTGAAAACTGCTCAAGTTTTCAGTTGAACAATTCTCATTAAAAAAGTAATATATCATTATACAAATACATAAGAAATTGAAATATGCATACATGGTATTTGGTGATTAAAAATATAATAATTTTAATTATTTAAATTATATGAACTTGTATTATGTCATACTTACTGTATATAAGCAAAAACTTAATATAGAAATTAGAATTTATAAAAAAAAAAATCAATTCTAATTATTTCAATTATATAAATTGAATAAGCTTTTAATTATAATAATTTCAGTATTAAATATTTAAATTAATATAATAAATTAATATAATAAATTCTAATTTATTTTTTTTATTAATCACTGACCGAATTAAATTATACTAAATACTTTTCATAAAAAATAAATGAAACATTTAATTATAATGATTTCAGTTATAATTATTTAAATTATTATAACAAATAAAACAATTATGATGGCTGCCTGAAATAAATTATTAAATTATACTTACATTAGCTAAAAATTTAATTATAATAATTTAAATATAATTTCAGACACAGATGCACGCACAGACGGACGGACGGACGGACGGACGGACAGAAAGACACACACACAGACACACACACACACACACAGACACACACACACAGAGACAGACAGACAGACAGACAGACAGACAGACAGACAGACACGGACACACACAGACACACACACAGACAGACAGACAGACACAGACACACACACACACACACACACAGACACACACACACAGAAACACAGTATCACAGGACTCATCACAGTCGCTGACGCTTCAGTCAGTCTTCTCCTGAGACGCAGGACTCATGCTGTGATTTGAGTTTTTCTAATGTTCATCCGGCAGAAGAGACTCGGCTCAGGTGCTATTTCAGGATGAGGTGTTGGAGGTGTTTTTAACAGGCTCTGATTGGACTGAGTTTCAGAACGCCCTCCAAACACACCGAGATGAGGCTGGATTTTCCCGACCTCACACTGATGTAATCAACAAACCCAGCAAGAGCTGCAGGATAATCAATGCTGGAGCCTCGGCTCAAATCAGCGTCAACACCTCATCATCATCATCATCATCATCATCCTCCTGCTGCTGCTGCGTGTGCTGAACAAACACTGCACTGCACTGGATTTTTGATGTTTATTACAAAAACCGCATGCAAACACATGATTGAGTCAACATGCAATCACAATAGGCACAACTCACATTAATGCATGCTCTTGTCTTACTGCCAAAGACTCATCCGTGCATTTTTTCTCAAGTTTTTTGTTGTTGTAAACAATAATAATAGCAAAAATTATTGAAATACATATTTAAAAAAAACAAGAATATAAATGTATGAAATTATATTTTAGATTTAAGATTTTATAATAAGAAATAAATAATATCATATAATTCAAATGACCAGTGAAAGTCATGGTATTGTTTATCAGTATCTCATCAACTAATCAAACGATATTTCTGTAAACAGATATAATATATTACTCTGAAGTACATCACTTTAGATTCATAATTTCATATTAAATGTACTGTGAATGCCGAACACATTTTACTTCAAGTTTAAAAAATGAAATATATTATTATACAAGTATAAGATATTGAAATATTCATATATCATGGTGTTTGGTGATAAAAAAAATAATAATAATAATTGTAATTGTAAACATTAAACATTTTTTATTATATTAAATTATGCTTACTGTATTAGAAAAAACATATTTTTTTTATGTATTCATTATTAATTATAATTACTTAAATTATAAAATAGAAAAACATAAAAAATATTAAATACACAATTTACCCAAGGCCACATTAAATATATAATTTGTTTTATATATTTTTATAAAATCTACCAATAATTATTAATAGTGGTAGCATACAATTATATTATATATATATATTTATTTTTATTTGTCTTTTAATTTAATTATAATTAAATGGTAGTTTAAAAAAAATATTTTTAGAAACTATATAATATAATCTTTGTCATGCAGGTCTGCTCAACTAATCACACACACAGTCTGTTTTTTGTTGAATATATGCCTGCTGCTCCTCAGAGGTCTGGAGGTTTCAGCATGACTGATTTCTCCCATAAAGCTCTACAGCGAGAGTCGTGACACTCTGAGATCTTTCTATCTGTGTGGTCAGGAGGTCAGAGACACACTTCATCCGTCTAAGACAACCTCACACACAGAGGGAGCAGTGAAACACACACAGACACGCACGCACACACACACACCACACGCACACACACACACCACACGCACACACACACACACACACACACACACACACACACACACACACACACACACACACACACACCACACACAGACACACACACACACACACACACACACACACACACACACACACACACCACACAGACAGACACACACACACACACACACACACACACACACACACCACACAGACAGACACACACACACACACACACACACACACACACACACACACACACACACACACACACACACACCACACGCACGCACGCACACACACACACACACACACACACACACACACACACACACACAGAGGGAGACACACACACACACACACACACACACACACAGACACACACAGACACACACACACACACACACACACACACACACACACACAGACACACACACACACACACACACAGACACACACAGACACACACACACAGACACGACACACACACACACACACACAGACACACACAGAGACACACACACAGACAGACACACACACACACACACACACACACACACACACACACACACACACACACACACACACACACACACACACACACACACAGAGAGAGGGAGCTGTGAAACAGACACACACACACACAGACACACACCACACACACAGAGGGAGCACTGAAAAACACACATACACACACACACACAGACACACACACACTCACACACACACACTCCAGCATCGGCCCTGCGCTTCATCTGCAGACCGAGACCGCTGGGGCCAAACATCTTCTGCTGTACCTGCATCTCCTGTGTGTTTGTGTTCATACTGGCTCTTTGAATACCGGTGTGTTTTTCAGTTTTTGTGCTCCTGTACAGGGTCGAATCTCAGAAAATCTTCAAAGACACGTCTGAGTCATATCCACTCTAAAATCAAACAAAACATTCATTTTATTTCACTTAGAAGTAAAACCTTTTTGTTGTAGGCCCCTCAAGATTATTTTTAATTAATTGTCATTAAAATAATTTCAAACATTATCACTTCAAAATGTTATAACATTTCTGTAATATATAAAATTCATATACAAATATAATATATTGAAATGTTCACATGTCAGGGTATTGGTTATTACAAATAATTTAAATTATATTAAACTATACATATACTAGTTGAATATTACAAATAGAATATTTTAATTATAAATTGTAATTATAACAATTTAAATGCCATTCATTTGATTTATATTTAACTAACATTAGCAAAAATAGATAATTGAAAACAAATTACAAATACATTAATTATCAGTTATTAAATCATATTAAATGTACTTACATTAGAAAAAATATTTAAATTATAATCACTTAAATTCTAATAATCTTAATAATTTTAATTGTGTTTAAATTGAATAACAATTAAATAATTGTAATGATACATTTTCAAATTATTTTAATTACATGATACTTTTAGTTATACTTTAGCAAAAAAAAAAAAAAAATACAATTGAATTATAATTATAAAGTATACTTTTGCTTTTGGTTTTGGTAATACATTTTTCTTGTATTACCAAAACATTATTTTTAATTATAACTATTTCAAAATGTTTATAGTTTATTTTACTTAGATTAGTAAAACATTTAATTATAAACATTCATTGTTTGATCATTGTTTAAATCATATTGTTGCTTATTAGCATAAAATTGTATATATTTACTTTTTAACTATAATCGTTTAAATTACAATTATTTCAATTAAATAGTCTATTTTCCCTTTCCTTTAAAACATATTGTTACAATAATACGCACCACTGAGACTAAAGATACATATATAATACTTGGTCATATATTTAATTTATTTTAAAAAACGTAGTTTAATTTTACTTGCGCAAAATATAATTTCCCCCTTTTGATTTTGGGATGAAATGAGGAACTGTTCAAAGGATGAGCGTGTGCACTGCGTGCTCTGTCCAGTACGCGCGCGCTCTCGTGAATGTACGTGCGCGTGTTTGTATTCGACGCGCGGTGATGTTTCTTCTCTCTCTCTCACCGCGGCTCTTTGACGGATGGTCTGGTGGGACAGGGCAGACACACGGTCGGTGACGGATGGCCTCTGCCAAACCCTGACACCCAGCCATTCAGCCAACAGAAATGATAGATGTTAAATCTAATTTTAAACACCCACAACTAAAGCGGGCCGGACAGGCTGCAGCGCTCCGATAACACCCGCCCTCACCTGAACCCGGAGTCCCGGACTGACAGGCCGATAAACCACAACACCGTGCTTGTTTTAAAAATGAGACTAGAGGTACGGATCCTGTGTTTAGACGTGCCGGTCGTTTTAAAGGCCAGAATGAGACACACAAACAACTCAAGAACTAACTTTTAAAACGAATCGAGTCAGCTTCGCTTAACGGTCATATTGGCCACGCCCCTTGAAGTGCGCGCGCAATCCACCTGTACACTGTAAATAATTAGTTAAGCAAACTTTGAAAAAAATAAGGCAACTTAATGCAGTAAGACTTTCAAGTTCTCTCAAGAATAGTTTTTTTTTAGTTCTGATCAGTAAAGATACTTTGTTGAGCCAATGTAAATTAATTTGTTCCTGCGATGCTGATTCTTATTTTGCTAATAGAAAAATTATTGTCACAGCAACTGAAACAGAAATACTGTCATTGAGGTAATTAATTTTTTTAGTGTCCTGGTCCTGGAAGAGACAATTAATATGCAAAAAGTCATCAGCCTATCAAATTTATGTTTAGCCTACTTACAAATGACAAATGTAACTTAATCTAATAAATAAACAACACTGTCTGTGTTTGGAAGACAACTTATAAAACTAAGATATCCAGAAAATGTATATAAATTATTAAACAAAAAATCTCTAGGCCTCAAAACTAGATACACAAACCTCAAGAAAGGTGGCAATCAACAAATGTTAAAAAGATGAGCTCTTTACATCACAGTACAACAAACTACTAACAATAATGATAAAACAACAACAACAAAGTTTAAATGAAATCAGCAAAACAATAATCCTATAACAGTAACTGCATATTTATTCATGCTGCAATGCATGCTGGGAACTAAAAAAGTCTTAACATTTCAACAATATGGAATTCTTTGTTCAGACAACTGTGTTTTGGGGACAACATTTGGGGTAATTTTGTTGGTCTGATAAGGGTTTTTATGTAGTTTCAATAAAATAGCATTTTTGTAGTATTTGAAACTCAAAAGGTTTCGTAAACTGGAAAATGTGCAGTTGCATTTTTTGCAGTGTTAAGCCTAGCTCACACTAGCTATGTTTCCATCGAAAGATTCAAATTTAACTTATGCGCAAAACTGGAAAAACACCATCAAAGTCAATGTCAGAGTCAAAGAGACCAAAAGTGTTCCTTCCTGATAAACCGGCACTAAATATCTCTAAAGTAGGAGAAGCCACTAAATATAATCACTTTCATAGGCTTATATGATAAATTACTCGCGCCTCAGAGCTAGCAGACGAAACACAATGCCAGAGGTGAATGTCAGCGGTTTGGGAACGCAGTCGTGTAAGACAGTTATAGCTTTGCTCAGGCATTTCAGAGCGACCAAAACAACATTTCAGATGCTGTGAATGAGATCGGTCCGCTGGTTAGTCGAGTAATCCAGTCCCAACGTGCAAAGTCACATGACTTTTTTGATGCATGGTGGTTTATGCACATTTTTTCTTATCGGATAAAAAGTTTAATACTAATAATAATAATTTTTACTGGGAAAGAAGCAAAAGACACTTTGTTATAAATCCAGCAGCTGTTGACTCAATCATCAACCTGCTCAGCTCAATATGCTGCAGAACTCAGAAATATACAGCCAAACTACAATCAGCAAATGTTTGCCGATTACAAAGGTTTTGCTTGCCAAAAAATGACACAACACAGCATATTACAACACAACATAGTTTCTGTGCATCAGACTGTTATTGACATGAACATTTTATGAGCTTATAACAACACATGATCCATCTGCAGTCATTTAATTATTTTCAGGGGTATTTCATATAATAGAAAATACCATTTTGCTTGATTTAAAACAAGAGCTCGGCAAAAACAACTCAGAAACCACCATGACTGTGATATTACAAATTCATGAGCTTATAAACATATGACCGCCCACATTACAGTATCAAAAACAATGTTCAATAGCCAGATAGAGAGACATGAAAAACTAAATTACAGCAAAGAAACTTCACTAACCTTCATCTATAAGTGGACTGCGTGTGTTTGTCTTTTATTTCACCTCTTTGATTTGCGCAGGGAAATGCAGCAAAGTCATGCTCATATGCAGGGCATGTATTCAGGGCAAAAGCATTACAATGAAGGATCCTCAGCTTTGCTGTCCGCTCGTCTGTTCAACTCCTCCATCAATCAGAGCCGCAGGAGAGATCTCTCCATCCGTGAGCAATGCTAAATCACGCTTTCTATCAAAGCCTGCAGAAACCAACATGCCAGTCATTTAAGCACATTAGTGTCAGAGTCACCTGACAAAAAAAACATGGAAAAATCATAAAAAGATGAACATTCCAAGTTATGTTTTATTTCATACTAAGCTATAATTATGAAATAACATGTCAAATAATGAGAAAAGGGTCAAAATGAGATTTACGAAATGTTTACGAAATATAAGAAAAATTACATATGAAGTAAAAACTATGACATTAAATCATAATTATTAAATAAAAGGTCACATTTATGAGAAAAAGAATCAAATTGAGATTTAAAATTGGATATTGAGATCACAATCTCCAAAATATTATATACTTAATAAAATGATGACTTAAATCATAACTATGGCAAAAAAGTCAAATTTGAGATATAAAGTCTAAATTATGACATGTAAAAGTTGCAATTATGAAAGAAAATGTCAAAACTATGAGAAAAAATTTGAAAGTAAAAACTATTACATATTAAGTCAAAATTATGATTAAGTCAAGTCACACTTGACAGAACAGATCAAAAAAGTCTAAATTATGATGTACTAAATCGTAATTATAATTTATTAGAAAAGGTCAAAATTGAGAATAAAAAGTAGAAATTCTGCCATAAAAGGTCAGAATTATGAGATTAAAAGATCCAAACTAAATAAAATTACAACATAAAGTCATAATTATCATCAAAAATACAAAATTATTGGATAGAAAGTCTAAAATTATGACATATAAAGTCATAGTTATTAAATTAAATGTAAAAATATAAGAAAATGGTTGCAAATGAGAATAAAAACTCAAAATTATTACATAAATCAAAACTGACAAAAATTCAAACTTTTAGATAAAGTCTAAATTACTAAGTCATAATTGAGATAAAGGTGATAATTATGAAATGTAAAAATGTAAAAAAGGTTACAAATTATATATAACAATCCAAATTATGAGGTTACAAAAATCAAAATTATTACATACTAAATTAAAATGAAGACAATAAGTCATGTTTATGACAAAAAAAATCAAAATTATGAAAGAAAAAGTTTAAATTATGACAAACTAAGTAAAACTATGATACTGTCATGAGATAAGTCGAAAGATCTATATGATTATTTTTATTTAAATGAGTTTTATTGGCCAGGTATGTTTATACATCTGAGGAATTAGTTATAGTGACAGAAGCTCCACAGTGCGACAGAAACATGACAAGACACAGATTATAAAATAATAATATACAAATAGGCAATGTACAAAATAGCCCAAACACAATAAATAATACAGACAATTATGTGTGTACAGATCTGACATGTGCAAGTTTGAAATAAAAAATAAGTATGTGTGATGAATAAATAATGTACGTTCTATGTTTAATGTCAAGTGTTCATGAGATGATTGCCTGAGGGAAGAAACTGTTTCTGTGTCTGGTCGTTCTGGTGCTCAGAGCTCTGTAGCGTTGACCAGACGGTAACAGTACACAGAGGGAGTGTGCTGGATGTGAGGGTCCAGAGTGATGTTTCCAGCTCTTTTGCTCACTCTGGATAAGTACAGGTCTTAGAGAGTGGGAAGGGTTGTACCAATGATTCACTCAGCAGTCCGGACTACCCTTCGTAGTCTTCTGAGGTCAGATTTGGTAGCTGAGCTGATCCAGACAGTTATTAATGTGCAGATGACGGATTCAATGACGGCAGAGTAGAACTGTATTAACTGCTCCTGAGGCCGGTTGAACTTCCTCAGCTGGCGAAGCAAGTACAGCCACTGCTGGGGCTTTTTTACAATGTGATTGTCCCACTTCAGGTCCTGAGAAATTGTGGTGCCCAGGAATCTGAATGACTCCACTGCAGTCACAGTGCTGTTCATGACGGTGAGTGGGGAGAGAGAGCAGGTGGGATTCTCCCGAAGTCCACGATTCTCCTGAACCAGCATCTCTCAGGACCTGAAGTGGGACAATCACATAGACTCTATTGTAAAAAAGGCCCAGTAGATGCTGTACTTCCTCCGGCAGCGGAGGAAGTTCAACCTGCCTCCGGAGCTGCTGAAACAGTTCTACTCAGCCATCATCGAGTCTGTCCTGTGTTCATCTATAACTGTTTGGTTCAGCTACCAAAGACAGACCTCAGAAGACTACAACGGACAGTCAGGACTGCTGAGAGGACTATCAGTGCCGCTCTGCCCAGCCTCCAAGAACTGTACACCTCCAGAGTGAGGGAAAGGGCTAAGACGGTCACTCTGGACACCTCACACCCGGCTCACTCTGAACTGTTGCCCTCGGGCCGGCGCTACAGAGCACTGAGCACCGAAACAGCCAGACACAAGAACAGTTTTTACCCCCCCCCCCCACCCGAACAACACATAACACACCCCAGTACTGTACATCTTAAATAACTCAGGACACATGCACACTCACAGTTCTGTCTATGGACATTTTTCCTTTCTGTATATATTTTAATTTTATTACTATTCTTATTCATAATTATTGTCTATTCTCTTCATTATTAGTGTTTTTTATTATCTTAATGATATGTTGTCTGCACTATGTTTGTATTTCTGTACTGGAAGCTCCTAACACCAAGACAAATTCATTTTGTGTGCAAACACACTTAAAGCTCTTCTGATTCTGATTGAACTTTTCACTGAAATTGTTGTTGAGATACATTCATTTTTTGGGGGAAAATGTGTTTAACAATGATAAAACAGCATTGTTATTTTGGGGTTAATCAAAAAAATGTAATAACAGCCTTAACTAGCAAATATCATTTCACCTCACGATTCATAAATCCAGGATGCTGTTAATTATTTCAGCTGTAAGATATAATTGGACAAACGGAGCACAAACACCAGGCTTTCCCGAGAACAACTCAAGCAACAAATTAGCATTTCAACATAAACTTTGATATTTATTTATTTCATTCATTTCCACCGGTTTAGAAAACTTGGCAGAAAATGAAGCCTTCTTTTTCTCTCATGGAGACGCACCCAGCGTGAAATTAAAGGCAGGGAGTTCTGGCTCTAATATCAACGTGTTCCTCATCCGAGGCCGCGGCTCATCCCGAGCGCTAAACATGAGATTACGTTTAGTTTCCTCACAAGAAAAGCTGCTTCCACCGCTAGTGTCCACGAGGAACCGGACCCAACCCAGTCAGCTCATCGAGTCCATTCCTCTAACACATGTTCTGCAAGTCAGACTACAACACAACGTGTTTACCAATGCTTTTCCTGGGGATGAGTTATCAGAAACACAACACATGCTTGTGAACTTTCATCAAAATAACTTGCTTTAACTCTAAAATTACTGTCATTTCTAGCTGATGTCTATGGAAGCCCATTTCTGCCATATTAAAAAAATGCTTTGGTAAATGATAATTCTGAAATAAAGACAAATTATGACATAAAACAAACATATGAGATGAAAAGTTTAAATTGACAAATTATGACATTAAATCCCAATTATGGTATACTTGATTAAAATGACTAAATTATGACAATCATGATGATGATGAGATAAATCAAAATTAGATCAAATTTGAAAAATTAAAATTAGATCAAATGAGATTAAAGTAAAAATTAAACATTATGTAAAAAAACTATGTTAGTAAAATATGAAATGAAAATTCTAAATTATGAGATTAAAGTCAAAATGATGATACATTAAGTCATAATTATGGAATAAAAAGGCAAAATAATGACAAAGTTTTAAAGATAAAACCCCAAATTATGATGTTAGTAAAAATATGAGATGAAAATTCTAAATTATGATATTATAAAAACTTAATTACAACATGCTAAATCATAATTGTGAGATAAAAAATCTTTAAGACAATGAGTTAAAAAGTTGAAATTGAGATAAAGTCAATTATGACAAAGCAATTTACATAACAATGCATAATTATGAGTTTGAGTCAAAATTATGACATACCAAGTAATATCAAAAAAATATGTAAAAGTAAAAAATTCAAAATTGTTGCAAAACTTTAAAATATGTCTTTAAAATATTTCATAAAAATATTAAATGACAAAATGAAATTTAGATTTTAAAAAGTCACAATTATGACCAACTCAAAATTATGACACACAATCATAATTTTGAGATAAAGAGTCATAATTATAGCACACTAATTCATAATTATAATTAAGCCAAGGATATGTAAAGTTTACATTATTAGATAAAATCAAAACTCTCATGACATAATTATGACTTATCAAAGTCAAATAATGACATAAAAGTTGCAATTATTATAAGAAAGTCGTTACAAAAGGTAATTTTTTTTGCAATTTCAACTTTATTATTTCAGCTTTAAAATTATATATTTTTAATTTGAATCTCATAATTATGGTTTACAAATCCTGCATTGTCTTGTGTAGCAAAAATGTGATTCTCTTCTGATCATTTACCCAAAAATAAAATCAAGTTTTGCCTCAGATTTCTATGCAACAATGGATTTAAACTGGTTCAGGGTGTTGAATGAGAAAGAGCCTCAGGCCTGGAGCGTGTTGTTTCAGTTTCCCAGCGGAGGTCAATCTGATGCGAGACAGGAGCCGAGCTGCTGCACGGATTTAATTAAGCACACATTGAAATATGCTGTCAGGCCTGTTGTTCTTCTTCAGCTAGTCTTCTGTCAGCGCAGGTGACCGTTCAACCTTTCCCACAAACACAGGCCTGTTCCTGTCCATTTATTTCCCTTTAAGCCTGAAGAAAAATCGCAGGCGTCAGTCGCCGGTGATGTATGGTTCTCATAAAACAGCCGTTTCCTACGGCGGCCTGCAGGAGCTGATAGACACTCGTGATGCCCAACACGCTTTAAACAGCCAGCTCACCATGCTGTGGGAATAACACGGAGATAACGGTGACATCTGCCCTCTGTGTGCTTAAAGATAGTGTCGAGAAAATGCTTTCGGACCTCAAGGTGAAGTGTCTGTGTGCACAAGAGCACCGAACGTCAAGAGCAGAAAAACCTGACATCAGCTGCAGTGTCCTCACGAGGAAAACCGATGATCAACATCTCAATCATATCAGCTCAATTTAAAACAGAAGTCAATGAAACGCTAGAAGAATATGATGTGTGTGGTTACGTCGAGTCAGGACATCATGTGTACGTTATGCACAGTATTCTGGATGTAGTATGTACTGCAGAACATTGTTCATTGAGACTGAAACTATTCAAAATCCCTTTGGTTCATTGAAATTAAGTCAAAAATAATCATTTACATGTCTGAATATGAAGAACTTGCACTTAAAAAACATAACATAGAAATGTTTGCCTCGGCTGAAATAAAGTGAATTAATATAAAAAGTACTAAAATTACTAAAACTAAAATTTAAATAAAAAGGTTTTCATTAAAAAGTGAAAATGCTGACAAGTTTATTATGAGATAAAAAAAAAATCTGACAGTCTAAATAGAAACAAAATTTTAAATTAAGACATCAAGTTATGACATAATGAGGACATTTTGAGATCATGTAGAAATGTTTTGATAAAAGTTGATGTCTTAAGTATCGAGTTATGAGAATCTCCGTGAATAACCGAATTGAATAACCAGAATTATGAGAATTTATGGTTTTGACTTTTAATGTCATAATTATGCATTTTTATTTCCAATTAACTACCAAAGTATAAACTCGCCCTAGGTCTCCATTTCATGTTTAATAAATCAAATCAAATATAAATAGAAGAAAAAACATACACTTAAAAAACTTAGCAACTGACTGATATAAAAATAAAAAAAATAAAAAAATAAAAAATCAAAGCTGATTAGAAACACAAATGCACATAATATTATTCAAATGTAAACAAAAATTGAACTGAAAATATTAAAATAAATGCTAATCTAAAGTATTACTTTAAGTAGCGCTACTAAAATATCACTGCTAACAATGGTTACATGTTTACATAACAATATTACAGTGATCTGTAAACCTCCAACCAACTATAATTACCCAATAAAGCAGTTTCACATACTTGTGTAGTGACGAAGAGCGCTGAGAACACTTCTGGAGCTGTGCTGAACACAGTATTCTTGTGTGGTGGAGCGTTTTACCTCATTGGATGTGCGCTCATGGACTGTTGTTTGTTACATACTGCTATAATCAAACTCATAAATCTGAGAGCAGCTGCACAGCATGCTGGGTAACCCTCAGACAGACTGAAAAATACATGTTCATGTTGAGTGTGTAATGTAAAAAGGACTGATGTGCTGTAAAGCATCCACACACAGATGTGTTTCTCATCAAACGAGGGTCATAACGACGCTCTGAGACACACTCGTCTCTGATGCAGGACGATCACATGATGCATCACAGCCTCTCAAATATGACACCTTCATATTACCTCATTACATATTCATGAGCATAAACATGCAAATACTCTGCTCTCTGGATGTAGCTCATGTTAACTAAAACCACAAAATAATACAATAATTCAATAAAAAACGATTATTATTTGAAATAAAATTAACTGAAATATATATATAAAAAATAAAAAATCTTATTTTATTTCAGCTAGTTGCCAAGGTAATATTTTTCATTGAAGATGAAAAAATATATATAATAAAGAAAATAAAAAATGGATAAAAATTCACAATTATGACAGTTTAAATTAAGGGTTTAAATCAAAATTATATTATATAAAAAGTTAAAATTATGACATTTACGTCATATGACACTGCCACATAATTATGTGGCAAAAAGTTGAAATAATTAAAGTAAACTTAAAAGTCAAAAATGTATTACATGAAGTCAAAATCACAAGATTAAAATGTCAGAATTATGAGATAAAACAATTGCAATTATTAGAAAGTTGATATTAACAAAAAAAAGTAAATTGTTGACTTAAAAACTTGAAATTGTCAAAAAATATCATAAATATGAAATAATTTAGAATTATGAGAAAAAAGGTCAAATTTAAGATGCAAAAGTTTAAATCTTATGACATTAAACGTCATAATTATGAGAAAGTCATTATTATTATACAACTGAATTATATTTAAAGCCAAAATGATTTGATAAAATTGACATAATTCAAAAATTGACATAAGTCAACACTGAGATTAATAAACATAAATTTAAATTAGATAAAAAGTTGAAAGTATGACATACTAAGCCATAATTATTAGATAAAGTCTGAAATAAATTACGAAACAATAATTCATAATTACAGTCTAATAAAATGACAACCAAATGAAAGTTTAACTAAAAATAAAGTAAAATGATAGTATATTTAAATTAACACTGACTCCTTCAACATAATTGTTAGTTTGATTGTTAATATGCTTAGGTTTGTGCAAATCTATTACTAATTAATCAACATAAAGATTTCAACAAGACCACATAAAAATAAAACTCACCTGCACCCCCGAGAGCACAGCTCATCCTCTCCATGCGGTGTGTGTTTGTGTGTGGGGCTGATGCTGGGACGTCCCGCAGCGGCCCCGTTAACTCTCGGGTGCTTCAAGAGCCTCGTTCACAACCAACATTCGGCTCAAGCTTAATCAAGTTAAAAAAGCAATAAGCTGCTCTCATACTTTATTGCTTTTATAAAACACAACAGCTGTAATATAATAACAGACTCGGATGATAAATATATTATTCTATTTCTTAAAGTAATCACAGTTCATATTTCTCCAGACAAGCAATGCAGTTCTGTTGTTTTTTTACTGGTGCACTGGAACTTTTCATAGTTTGAATCACAGCTATTTGTGTTTATAGGCAATCATAAACAGCCTCGACACACCCCTTATTACCAAATACAATCATCTCCAGTCTTATCCTCGTTCAACCTGGAGAGAGTTATTTCCCAACCAGCACTTAACCCTTTACGATTCCTGTCAAATTGGCCTAAAACGCCTAAAAAAGGCATACCCAAAGTAAATGGCATGCTGTTCTTGAGCCATTTGGATGATATGCATGGTGTTGGTCTCCTTTGAAAGGTGACACTCTGAGGTTTGTTTCTCAACAGTCAGAATCACTGTAAGTCTTACTGATATTGAGTAATAGCACTTTGAATAGACTAAAAAAATAAAAAAAATAATTCCGCCTGCATTTTCTTTGTAAATATAAGCCTGCAGATGACTATATCTGGGAGGTATGAACTGGGAAATACATTGGGATCACAGAATGAAGCCTTACCAAGCCAAATTTACCATTTGATAAACAATATATTAGAAAATGAGTGTTTTACACATGTTTATCTAATTTTATGTCTAGACCCTTCCAAAAAAAGTACACTTGGGAGACTCCAAGCGACGCTTTGTAACCACGACACATACAATGCTGTAATTCTTGAATGCTTTAATGTACAGTCATCATTTTGGGCTCAAATGAAAGGTTACACTTAGAGCTATTCAGTTTCTCATCCAGATTCACTGTCAATAATTACTGCACATAGTAACTGAAGCATAAACACATTATAGTGACATTTATACATAGAATCCAAAATGTGTACACTTTTAAAATTACATATATGTTTATAATCGAAAATACATTTTTTCCCTATATTTCTATACATAGTACATTATTTAATTTGTGTTTTTTTTCTTATATTGGTGTTATATTGCATCCCTACTGTGTTATTCCTATGTATGTCTGTACTATGTCTGCATTATGTCAACAAAAAGTGGTCTGATAAAGACAATGATTGTACATGCTGTGTTTATTGTATCTTAAAATTATCACAATAATCTCAGCTTTCCGTGGATATATGACATGTTCAACTTTTAGTTTTTTGAGTTTTTGTGTCTGACGACTTTACCCCGTCACCACTAGGCGTCCCGCCGGCGGTACGCTGGGAACCCATGTTAATTTGGCACATTTATTTATGCCCATGTTTCAGTGGTAAGAATCATCCACATATTCCAATCCCAAATGTATCAAAAATAGAACCTAGAGGGAAAACAGTGAAAATAGAATTGGTCTAAAAATAGAACCCTGGGGAACCCCCCCACACACACACAAGAGGGGCAACAGTAGAAGAATAATTCCCTAAACTGACTGAAAAGGTTCTATCTGTTACAGATCGGTCCGGCTCTCAGCTCAGTCAATCAGATCGATCAATTCAATGCACCTCAATTCAGTCTCATCTAAAGCACACACCACCGCCTTATTGGCATGACAAAAACATACGTTTCCTGTATTGCCAAAGCATTAAAACTGTTTGTTAACATAGAAAATGATTTACAGTTGTGTTCTCCGCCGTCATATCCTCCTGCTGTGGTGTGTGTGCTCTGAATCCTGGCTCCATCTCCCTTCGTTTTAGAAAAGCCTAGAGAAAATAATAGTAGCTGTTCTACTCGCCTCCTGTCTCCAATGCTCTACTAAACTAAATAAAACTTTCCTCCGTGTCCGAGGCAATATTATATAAACACATGGCTAGACATAGCAAATCATAAATAAAAATTATATAATTAGTAAAATAATATTTCGAGAATAAAATAAATAAATAATTATGTTACGAGAATAAATCGAAAAAGATAATAATACAGAAATCATCGAGAATAACAACTACGAGAACTTAAAGTCATGTGAACATTATATACATTACCTAGATAAAGTGTGTAGAAAAGTCTAATGTGTGTGTTTGGGCTGTGTAAAGTGTGTGTGTGTGTGTGTAAAGTGTGTGTGTGTGTGTGTGTGTTTGGGAAACTGTGTGTGTTTATTGGCTGTTTGTGTAGGTCTAATGTGTGTGTGTTTGGGCTATGAGAAAAAAAGTGTGTGTGTGCGTGAATAAAGTGTGTGTGTGTGTGTTTGGGCTGTGTGTGTTTATTGGCTGTTTGTGTAGAAAAGTCTAATGTGTGTGTGTTTGGGCTATGAGAATAAAGTGTGTGTGTGTGTGTGTGTGTGTGTGTGTGTTTGGGCTGTGTGTGTTTATTGGCTGTTTGTGTAGAATAAAGTCTAATGTGTGTGTGTTTGGGCTATGAGTGAATAAAGTGTGTGTGTGTGTGTGTGTGTGTGTGTGTGTGTTTGGGCTGTGTGTGTTTATTGGCTGTTTGTGTAGGTCTAATGTGTGTGTGTTTGGGCTATGAGTGTGTGTGTGTGTGTGTGTGTGTGTGTTTGGGCTGTGTGTGTTTATTGGCTGTTTGTGTAGAAAAGTCTAATGTGTGTAAAGTGAAATATTTGGAATAAAGCGAAATATGAGAATAAAGTGTGAAATGTGTGTAAAGTGAAATATTTCGAGAATAAAGTCTGGCTGTCCCTCAGAAAAAAAGATCTCTCTCGAAATCTCTCTCACCTGAGTAAAGTCTAATCACCTGCACCTCATCACGAATAAAGTCGAAATCATCGAGAATAGCCCAAGCACACACCACCGCCTCAGTATAAAGTCGAAATCCGATCTCGTAAACGAAATGTTACGAGAATAAAGTGGAAACTCTGCTCCTGGTAAATCTCCAAATTGAGCATTCTCTGTTTGTTAGAAAAGTCACCTGGTGTTACGAGAATAAAGTCGAAACCTGCTACTTCGAGAATAAAGTCCTTCCGAGAATAAAGTTGAAATGTTCGAGAATAAAGTCCGCCGAAATATTTCAGCTAAATCGAAACTCCCGCTGTGAAAAAAAGTGTGTGTGCTCCGGGCAATCCTAAAGCTCGAAACATCTCCCGAGAATAAAGTCGAAATATTTCGAGAATAAAGTGGAAATGTTACGAGAATAAAGACTCGTAATGATTACCCTCGAGAATAAACCGTAGTAATCCACGAGATTAAACCCTCCGAAGCTGTTCTGAGAAAAACTCACCTCCTGTCTCCAATCTCAGCTCTACTATCCTCAGACTTACGATTTTAATCTCGTAATCTTAGATTTTTTTTTTTTTTTTATGTGGCACTAAAACGCCGTCGTACTATTACACTATCTTTTAAATAAAAAGAAAACCATTTCAGCTCTAAGCCCGTAAATACCACCCTGGTCCCGATCATTAAGAATATTATGTCAACAATATCAACTGCATCAAATGCCGCAGTAAGATCTCTAACAAAAGTAAAACTGAGCTTCCAGAATCAAGGATGTCATTAGAAAGCCTCCGAGCAGACTCTGTACTGTGGCCTGCTCTAAAACCTGACTGGAATCGATCTAAGAGAGAATGTTTTCCTGTTAAACTCTGAAGGGGTAACACTGAACCGGTGCAACTCCAGATGTGTGTGCATGTCAGCTATTATAAACAAAAACTCCAGAACTACGGTGTTCAATTTGAGATGATGCACGTTCACAATGCACAAGTGCACAATGCAGCACGTGATTTGAGATGCAACTCTTGTGTTAACCTGACATGATGCACATGACCTTTCAATATGATCAATATGCAATGATTGCAGCTCGTCGGAAGATATCTGACGTTTAACGTGAAGCAGGGTTTCACAACAGCTGCATGACTCAAAATGTCCTGTCGTTCATTGCTTGTTACAGCAGAACTGAACTCACATGGGACAACTCCATTTTTTCCACAGTTACATTGTATTTATTTATTTATCTAACAGGGACGGTGCTCATTAATCAACAGTAAGTTAGCCTCAATGGTTGATTTTCATCTGTTGCCCCTTGCCAGATGTTAAAAATGCATCAGAGTCTCTCATAGCTCATTGCTTTATTTTGGAATAGTTGATCTTTTTGATTCAAAATGAGGAAGATTTTAGGGGAAACTTCATTAGCTCTCCAAACACAGATGAACAGAATCCAGCCGAGATGAATGTTGTTTCTGACAGAACTAAACCGGCTGTAATGTGATGATATTAATGGTTGAGGCCGGCTGGCATTACAATCGCGTTTATAATGGGATATTGAGTCCAGTATTGACCTGTTAATAATGGCGATGAATGGGGTCACGATAGACTCATTATTGCTGTCAGGAAGATCTAGTTAACACACTTCTGAGCGCTAGCAAGGCATGCAGATTTACTGGGAAATTAATGCCAGATTTATGAATCTGACTGTAGACCAGTTCAGTTAAACAGTGGACTTCTGGAGCACATTTGGCACTTTAAAATATTCTATCAGACAAACAATGTGTTCAAATGTTAATAAATTGAGTTTTTCCCATCTAAATGAATGCTTTTTAATCATACCTTGCTAAAGGTAATGGTATTTGTAGTTTTACAGCTTAATTTAACATTAAAGTCTTGTGCCCGAGGTTGTCAAACTACAAAGTGCCAGGAAATGTATTGCTCATATTTTCCCTCTTTTACTCTTTCTGTTATTTTGTTATTTACGTTTTAATGTTTTGTTTGTTTATGTTTTATCTTCATGTTAATTTCTTTAATTGCTATAGATTTTTTATTTAGTTATTTTATTGTTAATTTTATCTTGTTCTATTGTGCATTATTTTTATTATTTATTTTTTAGTTTGTAACTTTATTTCATTTGTATTTTCTATTTTGCTATTCTATTCTATTATTCTATTACATTTTATTCTATTCTATTTTATATAACTTATTATTACTCTATTTCGTTATTTCATTGCTATTTATTTTATTCTTTATTTTATTATGTTATTCTGTTATTATACATTATTTAATTTATATGTTATTTTTATTAATACTTTTTTAAATGTTTTATTATTTTATTTTACGTATTTTCTCTTTTTTATTTCATTCTATTTTATGTAAATAATTTTTACTCTATTTTGTTATTTCATTGCTATTTTGTTTATTTTATAATGTTATTCTGTTATTATACTTTATTTAATTTATATTTAATTTGTATTAATTAATTAATGTTTTAATTACTATTATTTTATTTGACGTAATTGCTATTCTATTTAATTTTATTGGAATTAATTTGATGTAATTTTTATTCTATATCTGTTTTATCCTCATGTTGTGTTATTTTTAATTTTTTTATATTGATTTTATTTTGTTTGCTTTTTTGATTATTGTTTCATGTTATACTTTTTGTTATTTTTTTATTTAACGGTGTTATTTTATTTTTGTTCATTTTAATTTAGTTTTATTTGCTATTTTATTTAATTCTATTTTGATTGAAAATTATTTGATGTACTTTATATTCTATATCTGTTTTATCTTCATGTAATGTTATTTAATTTTGTCAAAAAAAAAAAAAAAATTGTTTGCTTTTTTGATTATGGTTTCATGTTATACTTTTTGTAATTTTTTTATTGAACTATTTTATTTTTGTTCATTTTAATTTATTTTATTTGCTATTTTATTTTCCTCTCCTCTGGACCCGTTTCTCACTTTTCATTCCTATCGCACTGTCAAATATGCTATTTTCCCATATAAGGCATTAGATATCATTCAAAGAAAGGAAAAGCATGTCACCCATGAACTACGTGCCCAGATTGCTGAGGCTTGGATTGTGCGGCGTGCCTGAATTCCCATCAGATACTGAAGTCTGTTAATTCCTCACGCCAGAACAAAGTTTGGAGACTTATGACGGATCTCAGAGGCTTGGGAAAAGTAAAAGAGGCCTTAATAATTTATGATAGTCTGAGCTTTTCAAAGTACTCAAGCGAGCCGCGTTTCCCGACATTTAATTTGTCTGAAAATCAGCGAGCGTGCAAGTCTGATTATCTGGACGAGCACCACCTCTGCACAAATCTGTGCTTTCACCATCACTGAACATCTGAAACACTGGCAATATCACAAACCAGTGCGTAACCAGAACATAATGATGCATCTGATCAAGGCTGGGTTTGCATCTGACCGTCCTGATGGTGTGCTCTTCTGCATAATGCAGATAAATGATTTAATACCAGAACAAACATATCCATGCATGTAAAGCACATTAACATGGCATTAACACCATTGTATTCTTAGTAAGTATTTGGATGCATTAAACTGCATTTCATACATGCATAAATAAAAATACCACTATTTAAATTGCACATGCATGTGAAAGAAACCACAATCCAATAG
>CM049864.1:2499120-2519120 GCA_027474115.1 Schizopygopsis malacanthus | reverse complement strand
CCCTTTTACAAAAATATTGCTATTGTACAACCAGATAAAACATGACTCAAACTTGATCCCATCATAAGAATTGTCCCAGACAACTCAAAAACTACCATCAAATCACACACACATCTACACAACTGTCTCAGTCCAAAAAACACATTCGACTAAACAACAGAAGCTGCCTTGAGAAACCAGAAGACGGCAAAACACACACAAATCTACACAGAAGGCCAATTTTGATTAAATTACACATCGATGAAGAGCTTATCAAACATTGTCTTTAAACTTCAGAGCCCTTTATAATCAAACCTACCTCATCAAATCCATTTAAATATCCCACTACATTGATATCATTATAATCCTTTCATGTGACTATATACGCTTCGTCCTGTAGCTAACTGCGCAGTATGACTATAAATCAATCACAATTCAGACTCCAGTGGGGAGATATAGAAATACAAGACATTATTTCTATCCCTGGACTCATTAAAGGGAATCATAGAAAGGGCTGAAGGAGTAAACAAACATATAGTGCTTTTTTTTTTAAATATCAAGAGTAATATTTAAGATGAGGCTGGAAATTATATGAATATTTACACACATGCACAGAAAAAACAACAACAAGTCAAGTGCATTTTTAAGGGACTATATATAATAATTGGGCATCAGGATCAGATATTAATTATAATAAATACAGAACAACATCTGTAACAGCGATAAAAACACACAAACCTATACACACACAATGCTTTAAAACACGCAGAACTGTGTGAATGCGAGAGAATCGGTGACATGATGAACGTGTGTGTATAAATGTGATTAGAAATTAATCGAGATTGTGAATAGTTGAAGCGATGGCGGATTGAATATCGTGCAGCATGCATAACCAACCTATGCAACATAACCAGACCCTAAATACATACGGTAACTGAAATACTTTACGATTCTCCTGAGAAATAGTCCACAAAACCTGTCAGTTTATATCCAAACCCTCGATCCAGTACGATTTACACGTCCTAAAAACCTTCGACGACATTAGATTTACAATTAATTCAAATAAAAACAACAACAAATAGATTGAAGAAAATATTTGCTGATTATGTGCTCATCCTCGGGCCATCCAGGATCTAGTGGCGCCAGACAGATGATAAAACATCACAATAATACACACCAGTTAACATCTTGAGAAGAAGAAAGCAGCGTATTGATAAAAAAAAAAAGTCTGCAAAAAAAAAAAAAAAATGCAGGGATCAAACACTGTTTAGAAGCGAAAACCGATCATCTTAATGATGGATTTGTTTCAGCTTTTGTCTTCTCAAGATGTTAACTGATGTTAATGTGGATTATTGTGATGTTTTATCATCTGTTTGGACTCTCATTCTGACGGCACCCATTCACTTCCATTGGTGAGCAAGTGATGTAATGCTATATTTCTCCAAATCTGAAGAAGAAACTTATCTACATCTTGAGTGGCCTGAGAGTGAGCACATGCTCATTTTTGTGTAAACGATTCCTTTAAAGGTGACTTATTTCTATTAATAAATTAAATGGCGCTACGCAGAGCAAATCTGGATTCAAAAGCGAAGTGGAATCAGTTTCACGTTCACACTGGGAAACGAATCCTGGGATCCGTCTGTCAGAACTCCAGACGTCCGAGGTCGCTGAAGTCGCAGTCGAACAGCTCGCTGACGCCTTCGTGATCCTCCAGGCCGAAGTGATAGTCCTGGTTGTGTGGCGGAGACAGGCAGATGAAACTGTCCAGGGGGAGGCCGATGGCGTCCGCCACACCACCTCGCTCCAGAAGGAAGTCAGACGAATCCAAAGGAGACAAATCGAAATCTGGCATCTCGCAGATGCCCGAAAAAACGAAATGATGAAACCGATTAATAGTCCAGAATCATGACTCTGAAATGGAGATCGAAAAACATTTTGGTATGTGTTCCCTGGGAATTGAACCCACAACCTTTTACGCTGCTAACGCAATGCTCTACCACTGAGCCACAGGAACACCTAGCACCTTCGCCTTTCCATATATACACAGACACACATATACATTATATATAGTATTTATACAGTATTTGTTGTGCTAAAGTGACAAGACAATGATTTTAGTCAATTACGATATTACATGTTTAATCATGCTAACCTGAGTCTGCACCCAGAGGCAAAGGGGAGGAACTGGGGAGAGTAGCCGGTGTTGATGTCACTTCCTGTGAGATGGGATCAGACAGCGGGGGGCTCTGATTGGATGATTTCGCTGGACTACAATCACTGACTGGACTACAGACCCCAGAACTATCCTCGGGACACAGAAACACGTCGATCGGGCCTTTGGAGCTCTTGAGTGAAATCTGGTAACCCTGTAATACAGACAGAAGGAGTTTAAGACATTCAACGGGACAAGGACACTTTACAAGCATGTAGATGTGTGTGTGTGTGTGTGTGAGTGAGTGAGTGAGTGAGTGAGTGAGTGAGTGAGTGAGTGAGTGAGTGAGTGTCTGTGTGTGTCTGTGTCTGTGTGTGTGTCTGTGTGACTGAGTGAGTGAGAGTGCGTGTGAGTGAGTGAGTGTGTGAGAGAGTGAGTGAGTGTGTGAGAGAGTGAGTGAGTGAGTGAGTCAGTGAGTGAGTGAGTGAGTGAGTGAGTGAGTGAGTGAGTGAGTGAGTGAGTGTGTGTGTGAGTGTGTGAGTGAGTGAGTGAGTGTGAGTGAGTGAGAGTGAGTGAGTGTGTGAGAGAGTGAGTGAGAGTGTGTGTGAGTGAGTGAGTGTGTGAGTGAGTGTGTGAGTGAGTGAGTGTGTGAGTGTGTGAGAGTGAGAGTGAGTGTGTGAGTGAGTGAGTGAGTGTGAGTGAGTGTGAGTGAGTGAGAGTGCGTGTGAGTGAGTGAGTGAGTGTGTGAGTGAGATAGTGAGTGAGTGTGTGAGTGAGTGAGTGTGTGAGTGAGTGAGTGAGTGAGTGAGTGAGTGAGTGAGAGTGAGTGAGAGTGCGTGTGAGTGAGTGAGTGTGTGAGTGTGTGTGTGAGTGAGTGTGAGTGAGTGAGTGTGTGGGTGAGTGTGTGTGTGGGTGAGTGTGTGAGTGAGTGAGAGTGCGTGAGAGTGAGTGAGAGTGAGTGTGAGTGAGTGTGTGTGTGAGTGAGTGAGTGAGTGGTGTGTGTGTGTTCTCTCACCTCGCTGGGCTCAGACACCTGCATCTGCGTCTCCGGCGGAGCTCGAATCACCATGATGATCTGGTCCGGCGGGTGCACTGTGTTACGCAGGTCCTGACATCTTACGTATCCCAGCGTGACTTTCCGTTAAAGATCACATCAGACACAAATTAACTCGTTAGTCTACTTGAGCTGCCAGGATCATCATTTTCTGTTCCCAGACCCCCGTTCAGCTTCAAACCGCTCAAATCTACACCCAAACCACGAAGAAAGACTAAAATAATGATCTAATGGACATTTGGAGAAGATTACGATCTTCTTTTTACATGTACACAATGTTTAAATACATCTATATGTATCAAGTATTTAGGGGAAAAAAATGACATTTTATGTACAGATAAATGTAAAAGACTTGTCTAAAATAAAGAGCTAAAGGACAATTTCAGAAGATCATGCGCTCCTCTATATACACAAAGTATAAAGCATTTAGGAAAATAGAATAAATATTTTTACAGTTAAATCTTAAAACTTAAGTCTAATACATAAGAGCTTAAGGACATTACTGAACCTGTATTTATTAAAGCACTATAATTTAGGTCTAATTTATTGCACGTGTATTTTATTATTTGTTTTATTCCTTATCTTTATTTGTTTTTTATGTATATTCTTATTTATTTTCTTTGTGAGTGCATGTGAAGTCTGAGACAATGTTGTTTGTTTTTTATTGTAAATTAAAAATTGTAATTAATAAAAAAAGAGCTAAAGGACATTACATGTTGAGTAGATCCTGCACTTCTCTTCCTTCATGTAAACACAGAGATTAATATTTAGGAAAGCATAATATTTGCATAGCTACATTTTGATCTCATTGTAGTCTAAAATAAAGAGTTAAAGACATTGAGACGAAGGATATTTCTTGTTGTGCGTGTCCTCTGTGAGCAGCCGTAGCTGTAAGCTGCATTTGTTAATGAGCTCGTCGAGTTTCTCCTCGGCCTCCGTCAGTTCAGAAAGCTCCCTCTGCAGCGCCTGAAACCTGGCCACGGCCGCCCCGTCGATGCGGTTCCCCCTGAACACAAGAAACGTGACACCGCAGATAAACAACTACACACTCCGGGTCACTTATGAGTGAACCAGTGATGCACGTGATGAACGCACAGCCACTGAATGTTGTTCTTGGACTTCTTGGAGATCAGGTGGATCCCCTCCAGGACATTAGTGATGTCGTAGATGCGCCGTTTCTGGACGTCCAGCACCTGAGAAGCCCAGTTGAGGTCGACCACGCCGTCCGGAGACTGAGCCAGGAGATCCAGGAAGCGTTTGGTGGTCAGATTCAGAGACGTGTCGTAGCGGGACTTCTCCGTAGCCACTTTAGGCACTGAAACAAGAGCGGATTTCATGAGAAATATTGCTTTATACTTTAATGCAGGAACTAAATGAATATGGCCACGTACACACTGCAAGTTTCAGGAGTGACAACCGCATTTAAATGCGGGAGTGAGTCCCGTAAATTATCGATCCATGTGTGTACGGAACAACTCACTCCCGCATTTGTATCCACAGCAATATCTGTCGTCTTGCAGCAGTGAATAAACGTTTAGCCGTCCGTTACGTGCCATTTCTTTTGACTAAAGACTGTGTTTATGCTCGGGAGGCTGCTTTAGAGAGTGCAGTGTTGCCATGTCCTCATATTTACAAGCGCTTTCAGGCATGTTGTTTGGTCTTAGCTCATAAAGACAGGCACTTTATGGAGTTAATAAAGTGGTTTGTCGCGGATATGAGATATATACATTTTTATTTTGGTGTTATAAAACAAAGCATTTTCATTTTTTAGTGTTTTTTGTGCTTGTTGCTTTTTCTGTGAAGATCTGGCAACACTGACACTTTACCGCACGGCTCATGAGCGCAGCTAGCCCCGTGCGAAGTTAATACTTCTTTCACTGTTGTTTTCTTGCATCTCACATACAGACGAATACACTGATGCATGGTCAAATACGTCATTAACAACTAGTTGTTCAGTTCGGTTCTGTACACACTGCGTAGAATTTCTGTAAATGCGGTTGTCACTACCTGTATTTTTCGGGAGTTAATGCAGTTGTCACTCCCGTATTTTAGTGAATTATGTGTGTACAGAACACGATTAAGGAGTAAAAGGTGAACTGACAACCGAATTTAGCTGCAGTGTGTACGTGGCCAATGTAGACCCAGCAATACAACTGCAATGAGACTCAGAAATGTAGAAGGACATTGATAAAACAGTCAGTTTTGCAAAGCTACGGGAGTACTTTTTGTGCACAAAGAACACAAAAAGAAAAGTCGATTGCGTTCTTGGGTACTCTCCAGCATGGCGGAAGAGGGTAACTCGGGCGGAGGAGAAGAATTGTTAAATAAAACGTGTTCATTTAGTTTTCTTTGCACACAAAAGTTATTCTGGTAGCTTCGTGAAATTGAAGCCACTGGACTATTTTACCATATCCTTACTACGTTTCTGGACCTGGGAACATTACAGTTGCGTTGCTGTCTATGGGAGGGTTCATCAAAAATATACTATTACAAGTATATATGTGTGCTCTGAAGATGAACGACGGTCTTACGGGTCTGGAACGACATGAGGGGGAGTAATTAATGACCATTTTCATTTTGGGGTGTACTATCCCTTTAACTTGATCAAAAGTGACACTAGAGGCATTTATAATGTTACAAAAGCTTACTATTTAAAATAAATGCTGTTATTTTGAACTTTCTATTTACCAAAGAATCATGAAAATACTGATATCAACATTGATAATAATCAGAAATGGTTCTTGAGCAGCAAATCAGCATATTATTATGATTTCTGAAGATCATGTGACACTGAAGACTGGAGTAATGATGCTGAAAATACAGATTTAATCACAGAAATAAATTACATTTTACACTATATTTACACAGAAATCAGTTATTTTAAATTACAATTTTTTTTCACTATTTTACAGTAATTTTGATCAAATAAAAGCAACATATGGGTGAACATAGGTAAAAAACGCCAACATTTTGAACACTATTATTCCCCATTGATTGATATTTCCAGTGTTTCTTACCAGAAGCATTCATACCTCTGGGAGGCGCGGGTGTGGCTGGAGGTGCTGGTCCATGTGAAGCAGGTCGGGACGTGCAGATGTACTGATGATCACTGTCCAAATCCAACTTTCTCTTCACCTGAAATCAAAAACCAGAGCTTATGACCTGATTAACACACCCACAAAAACATTACTTCAGTAACATCATAATTCAAATAATGCATGCGTCAGAAAACAATAATGCTTCTTTAACAAACATCTAATCTAGTGGTAATTGAGGAATCTGAGTTGTGACCTTCAGCATTAGTTACTCAAGTACATTAATGATCATGGACCACTCCTTATGGATTTGGATCCCAGATCCACTAATTAAGCTACATTGTGGAATGGAATTTCAAATGGTGAAAATTCCAAAAAGGAAGGCTAAAAATGTGAATCCCGCAGGTTAAAGGTCACATGCATGGATTAAAACGCATGCATGTGTCCAGAGAGGCTGAAGGCGTACCGGCGGGCGTCCCAAAATGGGTCTCCGGTGGTCCGGCAGGGTTGTGGTGGCAGTGGTGGTGTGATGAGGGGTGGCAAACAGCAAGATGTCGCCGCCCGCAGTGCTGGCCGTGGCCATGCCGGGAGTGGAGATGATGACGATTTGATGATCTTCACTGAGATTAATGCTGCCATTGTTCAAGAGAGACTCAAAATCGGCCAGCAGGTCCTCCGAGGTCTGACCCGATATAAAACTCTCAGACATATCGGGGCTGAAACAGCAGGGGTCACTTAGTCTCTGGGGTTATTTGCAATCCTTATGGCTTTCAATGCATGGAAACAGGTTGTTTTTCAAAATGCATGCACGAGAGAGAGAGTATAGGGGGATAAGCCATGCTCTGACATTGAAAAGCATGCTAAAAACAGGCCTTGACTGAACATATGGGCGAGACTCCCAAACCACAACGAGGCCAGAATGTAGGTCAACTTCAGTTTGCAAACAAAAATCAACTTTAGATCAATAAAAGTTATTTATAAGACCATGCATGTCATTTATAAACCTGTTTAAGCTATATTTCACATGCATCGAGTTAAGGAAGTGCTTTTGAAAATGGCTGAAAAGCATAACACATACAGTTCATCATAAATAAACATCATCATATACAAATAGCAAAGCAATTTCAACCTTTAAAGTGCATAAAACATGAAATTATTACATATAATCGTTAAATTGCCGACGATGCTGCGAGATTTAGTAACTAACAGAGTTTGTTTTTAAACGAGCACTGGTAAACGTGTTGAAAGCGTGTTATAATATTGGTTAAGAGAAAGTAAATATAACGATATAACCCGATCCGGATGCGGAACAAAGCCCAAATCCGGTTTCTGTTCTCATCTGACACTTTAATCCAAAATATTCTTCGCTTTTGTCCTTTTTAATGACTTCATCCATCCAGGAAGTATTGACATAAACTCCAAATAACATGCAGATTGTCGCTCACTGAGCGCATAAATCCACTGAAACAGAAGAAAGGTGTCCCGACTGTCCCCGCGCGCGCCGCGGCCGGAATCGCTTCTGTTATTGTTGTGTTTTTTGTTCCAGCTGATCGGCACCTGCTCAAAGCTTTACGCGCCAAATCTTTTTTGCCGCGAAACTGGCACGTGCCAGCGTTCCGCGCGCTGATTGGTTGATAAGTTGCGTCCTTTGCCTTACACGTCAGAGCTCCCAAGCCGCTGGTTGGCTGGAGCGGCTGTCACTCAAAGACGTCCGGTTTCTTTCGTTCTTTCTCCTTTTTTCTTATTTTCTATTTTGTATTTTTGTATTTAATTGTTTTAATAAAGAGAAGACTTGTTTGAATGGAAAAGGAAATTTCGATTTATTTAAGTTTTTAATGAGTAACGGTAACGAATGGAGAGTTTCGTATCGAAAACAACTTCGATCCGTTGGAAATGTCATTATTTGTATATATTTATAGAAATAAAGAATCATCTGCTATGTTCTGTTAGCTTTTGTCTAATCGTCTAGAAAACTTGTTGTTTCTAATAAAATCTACATTTGTATTATTTTGTTGTAAATTCTCTAACTTAACAATCATCTTTAATTTCATATCAAATATAAAAATCATAGCCGTCTGACATTATGCACAAATTATGACTCTAAGATATATTTAACACAGACATTAAATTAATTTGTTATGACACAACTTTGAAAGTTGCTTTAGACTGATTAAATTAATATTAATCTATTCTATATTTTAAATAATTTTATTAAACGTGTATTAAAGCTTTAATGTTAAAGAAAATGCTTTATGTGTAAAAAATAGTGACACAGTCACAGGATAAGCTTTGTTTCAAATCAATTAAAAATATTATATATATATATATATAAATAAATGAGAAATTAGTGCACGGATTTGAATACATATATAAAAGCATATATGAGATGCCGATGTCATGAAAATAACTGGCTACATAAATAAACAACAGCACGCAAACTTTCTGTTCAATGTAAATGAGTGTAATAAGCCCCGCCCACCGCTGGCGCTATACACAGAGGAGCTACAAGATGGCGCAGGCAATATTTGAGGTTCTGGAAGGTATTAATGCACTTCATTTAAAATCCTAAAGTGTTATTTAATGTTTACATGGAGAATGCATGCGCGCTCGAGACGAACAGGCCGAAGAAACACACGTCACAGTTGTTTCGGTTCGTGTAGATATCAGTGTGTCAGAATAGTAAAAGACTAATATCAGCGCTTGAATCATGTACCTGAGGGAGATTGATGTAGAGGAGGGAGGAAGAGCGAGCGGAACAACAGCCTCGTGCTGCGGATCATGGCGGAGGGAGAGAGGCACGTGCCTGGAAAAGCCAGACAACAGCATTACATCGAAAACATGCACCAACAATATCAGCCTCGGCGCAAATTAAGGAGTTATTTGGTATAAGTTGTGTTACATTTGTGTCCAGATTTGACTGTTTTTGTGTTACACTCCTTCCCTGAAGTTATAGCGCTATGATCATAATCATAAATATCATCATGTTCATTAGACAATAGTACATATGTTCTTAAATAAGTAAATATATGGGTTTGGAACATTGTTTTGAGTTGAAATAATTATAAGTTAATAATAATAGGCCTATGTGCAAAGAAAGGACAAGAGATAACTATATATAATATTTGCATGTGCAATAGTCAACATTTGATGTGGATCAAAAGCTTTAATCAAAGTTGTCTTGAAACTCTTGTCTTAGGACAGGTGTTGAGTGTATTCTGAGTAACAGTGACTGTAGTGTATGCAGGCTCAGTTAATGCATCTGGAGCTGGTGTAGTTGTCAGATAGTGATTGATTGGTTTGTTGAATTAAGTCACGTGTCCCGTTGAAGGCATGGACAATCAGACGGTGCTCAATGTCCAGTCACTGTTGGACGGTCAGGGCGGGGTTCTGGATCCAGGATCACAGAATGTCTCGGGAACGAACATCCAGCCAATGGGTGAGATGCATTTATATGATTCAATATGACAGTGTAACCTAATACATAATCTGTCTGTTAAAGGTAAAGTGTCCATTTGTTTATTTTACATATATACTGTTAGAAATGTTATGCATATTTTGAATTAGCTTTATTTTTATTTATATATTTTTTTATTTGCTTTATTTTTTATTAATTTTAGTTTAGTTTGTTTGTCACGTGATTTCGTCATTTTTATTCGTTTTTTTATAAATATTTATATTTAGCTTTAATTTATTTCAATTTTAGTAATTTTACCATTTCAACTTTATTTTAAATTTATTTCAGTTTTATTTTAGTTACCTAAAATTATTATTATTAATAGTTGTATTTTTGTTAACAATAACAGCACAGTTTTGTATGTGCATGGTAATTTAAAAAAAGTTTTAAAGAATTATATTTTCATTTTTCATTTTAATTTTGGTTTGAATTTTAGTCATTTTGTTATGTGCTTTGTCATTTTTATTAGTGATTTTTAGCTGTCATTTATCTTTATTTTAGTTGTAATAATTGTATTACTTTAGCTTATTTATTTCAGTTATCTTCAAAGCAACATTTATCATTTTCATTTTCTAATTTTTTTTTATCTAATATTTATATTTTATTTCAGCCTTATTTTTAAATTACCTAAAATGATTAGTAATAGTTTTAATTAACAACAACAACAACTCTGCTTTTTATATACATAGTAATGTTTTTTTTATATTTAAAAAATATATATTATTATATTTCCAGCGTTGATTTTAGTTTTTGTTGAAGGTTTAGTAATTTTGAATGTGATTGCCATTTTTCATAATTTTATAGATATTTAAATTTAGCTGTAATTTATTCTCTTTTATTCAGTTTTTGTTTTAGTAATTTAAATTTTTAGTAATTTTAATACTTTTAATAGTTTTTCATCTAATATTGTATTTTATTTCAGCTTTATTTCAATGACCTAAAACGATTAATAACAGTTATACTCAACAATAACAACACTGATGTGTATTTACCTAGTAATGATGCATTTGTAAATGCTTGTTTGAACACGTCCACGTCACATCATATCCGCAGACGATGACGATGTCTTTCTGTGTGGGAAATGTAAGAAGCAGTTCAACTCTTTGCCGGCGTTCATGTCTCACAAGCGTGAACAGTGTCAGTCCAACACGCCGTCTCTGGCCACCGTCTCTCTGGCCTCCAACAACGCCTACACCTCGGTCAGCGCCGGACCGCAGCTGACCGCTAACAGACAGGTACAGCTCACCTGCTGGAAAACACCACCGGACGCCATATTACTGATAACTAGTTTTTATCTTTATAATCCTCAAGGTGTCAACGTACATCACCGTGCCGCAGTCGCCGCTCACACACACGCTGGTCCAGGGGAACGTGTTGGTCAGTGATGAGGTTCTGATGTCAGCCATATCGGCGTTCGGCTCTCTGGATCAGCCCATGGCAGCCATGCAGGGATCAGTACACGTAAACACGGAATAATACTTAAACGAATAGTTCAGCCAAAACTGAAAATGTACTCACCCTCAAGCCATCCAAGATGAGTTGAGATTTGGAGAGATGTTGCATTGCATCACTTGCTCACCAATGAATGTGAATGGGTGCCGTCAGAATGAGAACTGATAAAAGCATCACAATAATCCACACCAGTCCATCAGTTAACATCTTGAGAAGAGTAAAGCTGCGAGTTTGCAAGAAACAAATCCACCATTAAAGCATTTTAAATTCAAACCATTGCTTCTGGCTAAAACACGAGTCCATAATAACGCTTCCTCCAGTGAAAAGGTCCATCAAAATCCACCCACATGTTAGTTTAGAGCTGTTTTGGCTTGTAAACGGTGCTTGATCTGTGCAGATTTCTCTCCTGATTCAGACCAGAACACTTTTTCACTGGATGAAGTGTTATTAAAGACTCGTATTTTGGCTGAGAGTAACGGTTTAAAGTTAAAAAGCTTTAATGACGGAGCTGTTTCTTATTTACAAACCACTTTTGTTTTCTCAAGATGTTAACTGATGCACTGGTGTGGATTATTGTGATGCTTGTATCAGCTCTCATTCTGACGGCACCCATTCACATTCATTGGTGAGCAATGCTACATTTCTCCAAATTTGATGAAGAATTAGCCTCATCTACATCTTGGAGGACATTTCCAGCAAATTTCCAGTTTTGGATGAACTCTTCTTTTAAGGATTAGAAATAAATTGGTGATTTCTGACACGGTTTGTGTTTTTCAGAGTAATCTCAGCATGCACGCGGGACCCTCGTACCTCCAGCACCATCATCAACCTCCACAGCCCCTCCCTCCAACACAGGCCACGCCCCTGTCCTCACAGGTGCCGTCCAGCCACAGTAATTCAGTGGTGCAGGTGTACAGCACGCTGCCCTCTCTGGCCGGAGGGGGGACTGCAGACGTGCCTACGCTGGGGCTTCAGTCCTTTCAGTCCATTCAGGTACAGCACTGTTCATTACTTCACACCATCACACGTAATACTCATATTTGAGCTTTCAAATACACTTAACTACATGGTACATATTTGACAGAGATGCTAAATACTAACATCTAAACACAATGTCATAGACTTTCATGTTACAATAGAAAATTATACTATTATCGTAATTACAATCTTCAATTTATTTTTATATTTTCAGTATTTTAAGGTTTAGTAGGCAAAGTTATTTTAGTATTATTTATATACTATAATAGTATTTATTAATATTTGTTATAAAATAATAATATTTTCAGTTCCCTTTTTATTTTAGTTTAAGTGTAGTAATTTTGTTGTGTTTGTGTGTTTCTTAGTGGGCAATGTTATTTTAGTATTATTGATATACTATTATAATATTTATTTATAATTTGAATTAGCTTTTATATTTATATTTTCATTTGTAATTAAAATTTTGCTCTAATTTTAGTAATTTGATGTGCTGTATTAGTTTTAGATTTTAATATATATTTTTCATTTTACTTGAATTAATTTTACTAATTGTAGTACTTTAACTTACACTTTTTATTTCGCTTTGTTGCCTGAAAATATTTCTAGTTTTCATTCAAGTATTTTTAATTGACGTTTTTCATGTAATACTTGTATTTAATTTAATCTGAGCTCTGTTTTAATTAATAAAAACAATTTTAATCGTTTCAGTTTCAGCTAATAATAACGTCACTGTTAGTAGTTGTTGTTTTTATTTCTATTAAGCCTTACATTATTTGTATTATATATTACAATATATATTTATATTATTTATATACTATTAAAATATTTATTTATAATTTGAATTAGCTTTTATAGTTATATTTTAATTTGTAATGAAAATTTTGCTCTGTTTTAGTAATTTTATGTGCTGTATTAGTTTTAGTTTTTAATATATATTTTTTAATTTTACTTGAATTAATTTTATTTTAATTTGACTAATTTTAGTACTTTAACTTACACTTTTTATTTCGGTTTGTTGCCTGAAAATATTTCTAGTTTTCATTCAAGTATTTTTAATTGACGATTTTCATGTAATACTTGTATTTAATTTAATCTGAGCTCTGTTTTAATTAATAAAAACATTTTTTATCGTTTCAGGTTCAACAATAACGTCACTGTTAGCAGTTGTTGTTTTTATTTCTATTAAGCCTTACATTATTTTTATTTCAGTTTTAGTTTTGGTAATTTAATGCTTAAACATTTATTGAAACATTTGTCATTTTTCTCCATCTAATATTAATTTTTCAGTTACCAAAAAACATATTTATATTTTTTTAGTTATAACACTGGTGGCAATAAATGCATGCAAGTTTCCCACTAAAGGACTTCATAAACAGTTTATTTTAAAGGTGCTATTTATTATAAATAATATTGAATTATTATTAAAGTGATGCCCCTTTCTGATGAAATAAACAGTATATTCTATATTTATCCAAAACGCGATAAACGCCAAATAAAAAAAAATAGTTCGTCATGCCATTTTGCTGTGCTGAATATTATTCCATAATGTTTCATGCCAAATCGCTATATTTCCTTGTTTAAAATGTACCTCACTCTCCTGACCTCACAAAGAGGCGCTTAGCGATGACGCTAAAAGCTGTAGCCTTTGGCGTTCTTGTTGAGCGCGCGCCTCCCGCGCCCCGGGTTCGAGACACGCTCGGTGTGATGCTGCGGACCCGGGGGGGTTTAACAATCATTGTTTAAATGTTCATGAGCCAACAGACCATTTTAACAGGATAAATTGAATATTAACAAAATGTATGGTCTAGGTAAAAAATATTTTCATGAAAACTATTAAAATGGATTTATAGCGTTTTGGAAAAGAGCTCTTCATTTACTGACGCAGGTTTAATGACCCGATGTGTCCATGTTTGGCAGGTGCCCGGTCAGTGTGTGGAGGGCCAGGTGTTCAGCGCCGCTCCGGTTTACAGCCCAGGAAAACAGCCCAACAAACACAAGACCTGCACCATCAGCACAAACCTCTCCGAGCTGCGGCGAATATGACAAGGTTATCATCCCGAAGAGACCAGAACCTCCAATGAAAACACAGGATGGTACTGTAATCACAGTGTCTATACGTCATGATTTCTACTATACCCGGAACAACACAAGGAAGCTGGGGTCAAACGGGAAAGAAAGAAATTTTAATAAACAAACACTTTTAGTTTTCAACAAATTAGATTAGATCAAATGTAGAGTAATGTTTTCAACTGTTTTCAATGTTAATAATAATGTTTTCAACTGTTTTCAACATTAATAATAATCAGAAATGTTTCTTGAGCAGCAAATTATCATATTAGAATGATTTCTGAAGATCATGTGACACTGAAGACTGCAGTAATGATGCTGAAAATACAGATTTAATCACAGAAATAAATTATATTTGAACATATATTACAATAGAAAACTGTTTTTTATTATTATAAAAATATTTCACAATTTTCACTGTATTTTTTATCAAATAAATGCAGCCTTGGTGAGCAGAAGAGGCTTCTTTCAAAAACATTACAAATCTTACTGACTCTAAACTTTTAAAGGTATTGCATATAAAGTGACTTACAATGACAAGAATAGCCAGAGAAGGAGATGTTATGTTCTGTTTAGAAGTTAAACGCTTGTTTTATTCCAGCAGGGCAGACTAAAGGAAAAGCCCAGAAGCTCAAGTGCAATTACTGTGAAAAAGTGTTCACCAAGAACTTTGACCTCCAGCAGCATATTCGAAGGTAAACGAGATTATTCATATATGAGATTTCTTTTGGGGGGCAGGGGATCTTAAAATGTAAACAATAAATAGTTTTGATGTAAAAAAAAAAAATGTGAAAACACAAGCATGTACAAGAACATGGCATCTAAAACATTGTCTCAACATTTAAATACACAGTCACACGGGTGAAAAGCCCTTTCAGTGTATCGTGTGCGGCCGTGCCTTCGCTCAGAAGTCCAACGTGAAGAAACACATGCAGACGCACAAGGTCTGGCCCGCTGGAGTTCACAGCACCGCCTCCAGGATGCCCATCACTGTACGCGTCCTTCCTCTTAATAGTGACGAAAACTCACAACAGACGGAGGAAGAAGGACCAGAGCAAGGTGAGACAGCACGAGGAACAGTTCACCTAAAAATAAAATTAGCTGAACATTTACTCGCCCTCAGGCCATCCCAGATGAGTTTGTTTCTTCATCAGATTTGAGAAATGTCTCTGCAGTGAATGGGTGCCGTCAGAATGAGTCCAAACAGCTGATAATCACAATAATCCACACCACTCCAGTCCATCAGTTAACATCTTGACCAGTGGCGGCTGGTGCTAAAAAATGTGGGGGGGGGCGCAAACAAACTGAAAGTACGGGCGATCTGGTCCAAGCTCCTTGATTTTTTTTTTCTTCATCCGAACGCCTTGTGAAGGGTATTTGTGTAAAGATAAAACCGAATGTTCTTTCATCTGGAGATATTGCGCTTGCTTCCACATTAATTAGTACCTGTCTGTCAACTGACGAGCTGCTGCTGAGTGGAACGAGAGTCGTTGAGAACGGTCCAATCACATGAGGCCAAACATATCAAAACAATATTGATTCGCTCTAACAACAAAAGTGGGAGGAGCCTGCGCCCCAAGGACAATTTGAAACAGCCAATTAGAGCTTAGCCTCAAATCACATGCTTTTGAAAAGTTTGTGTACCTACATACACACTCATTAGTCCGGCGCCCCGCACACAAATATGAAAGAAATATAGTTTAGATTTTTTGATTTTCAATAAATTATAATATAACTAACAGTAGAATACTATGACTAAATGATTTTATTTAGTTAGCGATATATTTTTAACTTATTGTTAACATGTTAAAGGGTCTAACTTGAAGGGGGGGCGGCGCCCCAGCGCCACCTATTGACCAGCCACCACTGATTTTGACAAGCAAAAAGCTGAAACAAATCCATCATTAAGGCCTTTTAACTGTTGCTTCCAGCTAAAATATGATATAATGTTGATATAATATTGATATAATAGTGAAATTGTCGTCTCGTCTAGACCAGGAGAGACATTTGCACAGATCAAAAACCGTTTACAAGCCAAGACGGTCCGAAACTGTGCTAAATAAATATTTGGGTGGATTTTGATGTGAGAGATGGATTTTTTCACTGGAGTGAAAAGTGTTATTATGGATTATTGACTCATATTTTAACCAGAAGCAATGATTTAAAGTTAAAACGCTCTGGATTTGTTTCTCGCAAACACAGCTTTTCTCTTCAAAAGTCTTTATCTGATGAACTGGAGTGGTGTGTATTATTGTGATGTTTTTAGCTGTTTGGACTCTCATTCTGACGGCACCCATTCACTGCAGAGCATCCATTGCTGAGACAGTGATGGAAAGATTAATTTCCGCAAATCTCTTCCAGTGATGAAACAACCTCATCTATATTTTTGATGGCCTGAAAGTAAGAATATTTTCAGCAAATTTTCATTTTTGGGTGAACTTTAATCCTGGTGGTTTTTCATTAGATTATATACTCACCGGCCACTTTATTAGGTACACCTGTTCAATTGCTTGGTAACACAGATTGCTAATCAGCCAATCATGGCAGCAACTCAATGCATTTAGGCATCTATGGGGCTAATTACACCTGGTCACTTCATGAGTTTTTTCTGATCGGATAGCTATTTGATCCTGAAAAGACCAGGTGTAAATGCCCTCTGAAACGCATTCGAGACGGATATAAATCCGATCGCTCAAACCACGTCAGGAGGTGTTCTGGGACACATTCCAGATGAAACTGGACACGTGTAAATAAATGCATCTGGTTGCTGAAACCACATGTGCTAATTTGACTCCTCCCAAAATATTAACATAATAAACGTGTGAGAGCGTGTTAAAAGGCTATATGACATTATAGTCGATGACTGCGCTAATGCAACACGCATCGCTGTGGCAAACGAGCAGCTGTATCTCTTCAGCAAGCCGAGGCGCAAACTGCCACGAATAAAACTGAAAGTAAGACACAGATGCTCAACACAATCACCTTCATTAAAAGTAGTGAGACTAACCTATCTTTCCAGTGCTGATGCCGCGCGCTCTCCTATTGCGGTCTTTGAACTTGAAATGAGCTGATAATTAATCAAATACAGCGCTTATATTTTGATTTCGTTGACGTGAACTCGAAGATCGGATTTATATCCGTTTTGCAACGACACATTTATGTGGCCAAGTGTAAATGGAAACGTTTTAAATCAGATAGATATCCGATCAGCGAAAACGCATGAAATGACTAGGTGTAAACAGACCCTAGATGTGGTGAAGACGACTCAAACCGAGCATCAGAACGGGGAAGAAAGGGGATTTAAGTGACTGAACGTGGAATGGTTGTTGGTGCAGACGGACTGGTCTGAGTATTTCACAAACTGCTGATCTACTGGGATTATCACACACAACCATCTCTAGTGTTTACAGAGAATGGTCTGAAAAAGAGAAAATATCCAGTGAGCGGCAGTTGTGTGGATGAACATGCCTTGTTGATGTCAGAGGTCAGAGGAGAATGGACAGACTGGTTAGAGATGATAGAAAGACAACAGTATCTCAAATAACCACTCGTTACAACCAAGATCTGCAGAACACCATCTCTGAACACACAACACATCGAACCCTGAAGCAGATGGGCTCCAGCAGCAGAAGACCACACCGGGTGCCGCTCCGGTCAGATAAGAACCGCACACGGAGGATACAATTCACACAGATCACCAAAACTGAGCCCCTTAGTACCAATTGAGCATCGTTTAAACACCACAGCCTACCTGAGTATTGTTGCTGACCATGTCCATCTCTTTATGACTACAGTGTCCCATCTTCTGATGTACTTCCAGCAGGATAATGCACCATGTCACAAAGATCAAATCATCTCAGACTGGTTTCTTGAACATGACAATGAGTTCACTTTACTCAAATGACCTCCACAGTCACCAGATCTCAACACCTTGTTAAATCTATGCCACGAAGAATTAAAGCAGTTCTGAAGGCAAAAGGGGGACCAACCCGGTACTAGCAAGTGTACCTAATAAAGTGGCCGGTGAGTGTATATCTAATATACTAACCTAAAGAGCATTTGTCTTACTTCGTCTCCAGCCATTGAGGAGCAGGACGCTGAGGTCCAGGAGACACAGGGTTCGGCGGAGGGCAAACAGAGCAGCGGGACGAACCAGAACAAACAGATCATCCTCATCGACAGCTCGTATCAGTGCCAGTTCTGCTCGGCCAGATTCAGCTCCTACTTCCAGCTGAAGTCTCACATGACACAGCACAAGAACGAACAGGTACCGCACACAGACACACACATTTACAGAGTCAAAATTATGTAACGATAGAATTAAACTATTATGTAAAGCAAAACAGCACAAGGATATATTCTCTGAAAAAAGTTATTTTTAGCAGTTTTGCTTCTCAGGTACATTTTAGAGATGCATCGATTGACCGGCCAGTGATCAGAATCGGCCGATTTCTCGTATGACCGGCCCGGATCGGTGACCGGCGGGTCAGTCTCACGTCTTACCGATCCCGAGCCGATCCTTTTATAGCCAGCGGCGCAGGCAGAGACGTCACAGACACGCGCACACTCACAGTGGATATCACAGTCGCGTGTAAACACGTCGTTTCGCGTGAGAATGATTATAATTTGAATGGCATTCAGTGTAAACGGCGACTGATAATGTATTTATGTCGTGCCAGAGTGAGTGAGTGTGTGAGCAAGACAGCGCACACAAAGTTACTCGCAGTAATGTATAGATGCATACTGCGGTAGAAAAATAAATTAAACAGATTTACCAAATATGATTTAGGTAAGCAACATTAGACGGCCATGATGTTTCCCGGAATATCAATATCAGCACGATTGCAATGTGACACTGATTTTATACAATAGTATTTCAATAAACAAGAGGTTGAAATTAAGTGACTTAGAGTTTAGACAACATACTGACTGTTTTTGCTCAATTTCGCTGATGAAAATAGTTGTGATCAAAGCCACAGCAGAAGTGTTGTGTGTCTGAGCTACACACAGCGGTGTTTCGTTACTGAATGAATCCACGTGTTTGAATGAATCGAGTGAGTCAATGATTCAGTGGCCCGTTTATAAGGACAGTCACTCGACTCGTTTCTGCATAAATCAGCCGTTTGAATGATTCTGTTGAATTAATTGTGCCACAGTGTTCCTGTGGCTCAGTGGTAGAGCATTGCTTTAGCAACGCAAAAGGTTGTGGGTTCGATTCCCAGGGAACACATACTGACAATAAAAATAAGTGGCTTTGGATAAAATTGTCTGCTAAATGCGTAAATGTAATGAATTAATAAATGACTTGCTCATTAAAACAGACCTTTGCTGCCGCCTTCTGGTGGTTTAGTCATATTTAAAAGTACCATTGCATTTTTTCAACATTTATTTGTATGTTTAAAAAAAATATGTAAAACATTAATCTTATAAAATGATTTATGCATTTGAAATGTCACAGTGTAAATACATCTAATACACTTCAGACGCAGCTGTTTCCTCAGCAGTGGAAAGATCGTTTGTTAATACTAATTTCATTTGAATGGTAACAACTCTACAGTATATTATTATTCTAACGGAATTAATTCAAACAAAGTTAGAATTTGATGTGAAAGATGACACATTTAATACGGTTAGGGGAAATAAATGAGCATTTATAAACAGAGGGAAATGACATGTTTTGTTCCATAAAGTTCCATAAAGTTCCATAGTTCCATAAAGCAACTCATTTTAAGTTAATTATATCTTCCTCTTTCCAGTAACAGAGCACTTTATTTTGAGAGTTGTTTAAGTGAGAGAAAATCTGTAACTCAGTCCAGATTGGGGGAATTG
>CM049864.1:2436620-2491620 GCA_027474115.1 Schizopygopsis malacanthus | reverse complement strand
ATAAGCAAAACTAGTTTTTGTGGACATACTGTTACTGCAAAACAAGGCCAAAATACTCTTATACATGTGTTTTCTTCGTGGTGTAATGTGGAACTACATGTAAGTAAATATTCTGTACATACTCTGCTTTATATTGTATATAGCAACTCCACTGTAATCTTCAAATTACAACAATAAAAACATTTTATTTATAAAAAGCATCATCAGCAACACTGATATTAACATTAAGCAAAATAATGTCTAATGTATTCAAATGGAGAAAATAAAGGACAGAAGTCATATCAACTTCATTTTAAACTACAGTTTTAGGTTTATAATCTGTTTAATAGACTAAAGAGTGAAGAATAATTCACTGAATAATATTCTCTGGAATATTGAAATAACTATAACAAACAAAACATCGTATTTTATTGCATTTCTTAACTGTTTTATCAGAATTATTAAAATGTTTTTGTCTAAATTATGAAAACTGCTGACAGCGGTTTATCTATTTACACAGAACTATACTCAAACTGATCGCTTGCGGAGATAATAAATCATTAATTTAGATAGAGATGTATTTATTTAGATGTTTATTGGTGAAATAATGGTTCTATAGTAAATGTTAATATAGTTTAGTGTGTTTCAAACAAGTGAATCTTGTGTGTGTGTGTGTGTGTGTGTGTGTGTCCACTGCTCCGTGTGTGTGTGTCCACTGCTCCAGGTGTGTGTGTGTGTGTGTGTGTCCACTGCTCCAGGTGTGTGTGTGTGTGTGTGTGTGTCCACTGCTCCAGGTGTGTGTGTGTGTGTGTGTGTGTGTGTGTGTGTCCACTGCTCCAGTGTGTGTGTGTGTGTGTGTGTGTGTGTGTGTGTCCACTGCTCCAGGTGTGTGTGTGTGTGTGTGTGTGTGTGTGTGTCCACTGCTCCAGGTGTGTGTGTGTGTGTGTGTGTGTGTGTGTGTCCACTGCTCCAGGTGTGTGTGTGTGTGTGTGTGTGTGTGTGTCCACTGCTCCATGTGTGTGTGTGTGTCCACTGCTCCAGGTGTGTGTGTGTGTGTGTGTGTGTGTGTGTCCACTGCTCCAGTGTGTGTGTGTGTGTGTGTGTGTGTGTGTGTGTGTGTCCACTGCTCCAGGTGTGTGTGTGTGTGTGTGTGTGTGTGTCCACTGCTCCAGGTGTGTGTGTGTGTGTGTGTGTGTCCACTGCTCCAGTGTGTGTGTGTGTGTGTGTGTGTGTGTGTGTGTGTCCACTGCTCCATGTGTGTGTGTCCACTGCTCCAGGTGTGTGTGTGTGTGTGTCCACTGCAGGTGTGTGTGTGTGTGTCCACTGCTCCAGGTGTGTGTGTGTGTGTGTGTCCACTGCTCCAGGTGTGTGTGCACTTGGATGGGTCAAATACAGAGAACACATTTCACTGCTAGTTATACTCTGTATAATTATGTATGTGACAAATACAATTTTATTTATTTTTTTATTTTTTTTACCGATAATGGTAAAATGCATAAATATCGGTAAACCGATATATCGGTCGATCTCTATCTTTGTCTCTCCTGCAGGTATAAAGCCGTATAAGTGTCAGTTCTGTCAGAAGTCGTTCAGTCGTCGCGCACACATGCTGGAGCACCAGCGCTCGCACACCGATAACTACCGCTTCCGCTGCGCCGCCTGCAACAAGGGCTTCACCCGCCAGACGTACTACAGAGATCACAAGTGTCCGCTGGCGGGTGCAGACGGGACGCTGGGACGGGACAACAGCGGCCAGGGTAAAAACACACACGCTTTAAGGGATAGATCACCCAAAAATGAAAATCTGTCGTCAGTTTACTGACCCTCAGGCCATCCGAGATGACTTTTTTTACTTCAGCAGAACATTAAAGAAGATTTTTATCTGAAACTATGGTCCTTGGTGAAGCAAATGCAAGTCAGTGGCTGCCAGCTCTTTGAGAGTATATTTAACTTATGGTAAAATGTGGTTAATTCAGTATAATCGCTGAGGGTTGGCTTCCTCTGAGGTCCTCTGAAGGGGTTGTCATCGTCTCTTCTCAGGTGTTCGTCATCTCGGATCATTTAAGGGTTGGATCCAGACTGAAGCTTGTGTAATTCCTAGATACCACGGAATCAGAAACAAAGAAACAAATAAAGACAATTAGCGTAGCTGTTGTTCAACCCAAGCTAAAGCATAATAATGTGCGTTTGATCAGATATACCTGCAGTGCAAGATTGTGAGATGCATTATATGAATGCTTGGCTAAAGAGATGTCTTTAATCTAGATTTAAACACAGAGAGTGTGTCTGAACCCCGAACGTTATCAGGAAGGCTATTCCATAGTTTAGGAGCCAGATATGAAACAGTTCTGCCTCCTTTTGTGGACTTTGCTATCCGAGGTACTACCAAGAGTCCAGAGTTTAGTTCCTTAGGGAGCGGGTTGATTGTAGCGTGATAGAAGATTAGTTAGGTACGCAGGAGCTAAACCATTTAGGGCAAGGAATAATATTTTGTAACTGATACGGAACTTAATAGGTAGCCAGTGCAGAGACTGTAAAATTGGAGTAATATGATCATATTTTCTTGACCTGGTAAGGACTCTAGCCGCAGTATTTTGTACTATCTGTAGCTTGTTTATTGAAGATGCAGGACACCTAGCAGTGCATTACAATAGTCCAAATGACAAATAAACTCTGAAACGACTGTGACTAGTAACTACATTACTAGTTACTTACTTAAAGAAAAAAGTAATCTGATTACATAACTCACGTTATTTGTAATGCGTTACCCCAAATACTGCTCAATATATCGCCAGGTGTTGATTTTGTTGCCTTTTTATGCTTTTTTGACTCCCAAAATGACGGCAGCCATTGCATTTTATGAATCAAGGACTAAAAATCATCTTTACCTGTTCTGCTAAAGAACACAAGTCACTACATCTTGGATGGTCTGAGGATGGGGAAATTAACAGCAGATACTTATATCTCCAACTAGTGGAACTGACTGGTGATTACAACCTCAACAAATCAGCATGTTTTGTTATTTCCACAGACACAGGGGACGGATCTCCTGCCACGGAGCCTGATGAATGTGGAGAAACTGAAGAGGAGGGCGAGGATGATGATGATGGCCAGACGCAGCAGGATGAAGAGCGTGAGCAGATGAGAGAAGAGGAGGAGAGGAATGAGACGAGACTGGATCACATGCAGGAAGACGACGGCGCCATTAGACTGCTGTCTGAACCCATGTGCTTCCAGACCGGAGACTGATCTACTGATCTTGTACATTTTCCAAAATATTCATCACACTGTTTACGAATCGTATCAGCTTTCATAGTCGTCTTTAAAAGCATAAATGATGTTCCCCTTCTAAGGAACTCAATGCTGCGTCCTGGTGGACACTTTGGGGAACGCTATCTGCGTGACCAAATCCTATTGGTCAACATGGCCCGTGATGTCATAGGCGGGTACCCCGAAAGTATAAAAGGCCAGCTTCACGGGTAAGTTTACCAGGGGGTTTTTAGTTTTTGGTCCTGTAGCCCCTTCCTAGGGATATAGCTCTCTGAGGATAGCTATGTGACTGCTCTCCTTCTGGGGGGGGGGGTTTAAGTAGCGGTCTCCCAGAGCTATGGCTTAGACAGTGCTATCTCCTATGCGGGGTTTTAGGTAGATAGCCATTCCCTTGGTCTGGGCAGCTCTTTAGGAAGGTCCTCTTTTCATAAGATTCTTTGGATATAGCTATCTGCGGATAGCTGTGTCCTAGCTGGGATTGTTGGTAGCAATCTTGAGAACTCCTCTAGGCTTCCAGCCTCTCAGTGGTCTTATGTATTTGGCTACTATTGCTCACATAGCATAGCTATCTGAGGATGGTTGTGTTCTTAGCTTGGTTATGATGTTCAACCTTATCTGGTATCAGGCTCCCTCTTTTTACCAAGTTATTTGAGCGTGTAACCCCCCCAGTTCCGCACCATCACACCGAGCGGGTCTCGAACCCGGGATGCCGCCGTGGGAGGCGGGCGCTCTACCAAGGAGGCTAAAGGCTACAGCCTCTAGCGTCAGTCACTAGAGAGCCTCTTTTTGAGGTCAGGGGAGTGAGGTTTACACACAGCCCTTACTGGCATACATCCGTTACACTCACCCCCCTAAACCTCACTCCCGTGCGGGTCACGGCACCAATGTAACCCCCTCCGGGTCCACACCATCACACCGAGCGTGTCTCGAACCCGGGATGCTGGTCGCTCTACCAAGGGGGCTAAAGGCGTCAGTCGCTAGAGCGCCTATTTTTGAGGTCAGGGGAGCCTTTACTGGCATACATCCGTTACACTCACCCCCCTAAACCTCACTCCCGTGCGGGTCCTGGCACCAATGTAACACCCCCGGGTCCACACCATCACACCGAGCGGGTCTCGAACCCGGGATGCTGGCGCTCTACCAAGGGGGCTAAAGGCGTCAGTCGCTAGAGCGCCTATTTTTGAGGTCAGGGGCCTCTTTTTGCCCTTACTGGCATACATCCGTTACACTCACCCCCCAGGGGAGTGAGGTTTACACAACCTCACTCCCGCATACATCCGTTACACTCACCCCCCTAAACCTCACTCCCGTGCGGGTCACGGCACCAATGTAACCCCGCCGGGTCCACACCATCACACCGAGCGGGTCTCGAACCCGGGATGCTGGCGCGGGAGGCGGGCGCTCTACCAAGGAGGCTAAAGGCGTCAGTCGCTAGAGCGCCTATTTTTGAGGTCAGGGGAGTGAGGTTTACACACAGCCCTTACTGGCATACATCCGTTACAAGCGGACCGAGGCGTCAGTGGCTTGGCCCCTTTCTGAGGAAAGGTTTGGTGTATGTCTGTCACCTCCTTGGTGCTCTCTCACCAGGTGGACACGCATGGCGTGATTGGATATCGTTCCCCAAAGTGTCCACTAGGATGCAGCGTTGAGTTCCCTAGAAGGGGAACGTCTCGGGTTACTCATGTAAACATGACGCTGTGTCCTCTCGCCATGCCTTCGGCCTGCCTGTTTACATCTCCTCAGACAACTAAGTTGGTGACGTATTCAACAGGTGCCCTTTTATACTTCCGGGTACCCGCCTATGACATCACGGGCCACGTGGACCAATAGGATTGGCGTTGTTTTACACATGTTTTACCTGAAGCACGTCTAACCCGAGACGCGTTCTATCATTAAGGGTTCAGATCCCTGTTGCTGATCTTTAATATTTGTTTTATATTAAAACATTATTGTAAGCTGATTTATTTTTTCTCATATTTGTTGAGATGAACTCTGACTGTAACATAATCGATACAGTTTCAAATAAAATATTGAGCTGAATTTCTGCACATTTGCAGTACGGTTATTATGTCTTGTTTTATTGCTTGTCCATAAATCGTGCAATGAGATGTGGGACAAAAATATTACAAAGTGATGTTGTTATGGTTAATAATTTTCTGTAAAATAAGACACAATTCTAGTACTATTAGATGAAAAACTTTACCTTAAATGTATTCTATATCAGTTAGTTGCCAAAGCAACATTTCTAACTATTTTTTTTGTTTATGTATTAAAATTATAAAAACTGAAATAAAACTTAAGCTAAAAAGACTAAAAAAAAAAAAAAAACCTTAAAATTATTTGGAAAATCAAACTATTAATAATTATGAACAACTATTAAAAATAATTTTCGGTAAAAATTTAAATAAAAATAATAGATGCAAAACTTAACCTTAAACATATTTTACTTCCGTTAATTGCCAAAGCAACATTTCTAAAATGAGAAACTAAAAATTACAAAAATTAACTAACACTGAAATAAAAAATAAAGCTAAAAATAAATTGTACAAAATAAAAAAGTAAAACTTTTAAAATAAAAATATAAAATTAAAAACTTTACCTAAAACTTTAATTGTTATTTTTCAGTTGACAGCAACATTTCTCTTTTTTTATTTCTATGTTTAAGTACTAGATGTACTAAAACTGAAAAAAAATAAGACTATAAATATTTTTTAAATAACATTATATTTATGGTTTTATTTCTGTTAGTTGCCCAGTCATTTCTAATTTTAGTTTAAATGTTTTATTTAATCCATGTTTTATACCACAAGCATTGTGTTTTTAGGATGGCGAATCAAGTTAAAGGCAACTGTAAAGCTTCATCCCATGTGGACTTAATGCTAAAAATAAAAGGTCTAATGTCTAAAAAAATAAAAAAACAAATGCAAGACATTTTCCCATATAATTATTTATTCAACTGCTGAACATTTTTTCACATTTGACTATACATACAAATCAACGCTAGTAAATAAACTCTGAAACGACCGTGAAAGCGGCCGCTTCTACTTTAATACTAAAATCATCTGATTAATCTGAAGACAGAGGAGAGTATTCACACCATGTACAGGATTCAGTTCATATACAGAGTCAAAGTGGTTTGGTTTACATGAATCAGTCGGGGGAGAAAAAGTCATAATGAGAGCCGTATCACATTAAACCATCATCCTGAAGACTGGTTCAATTCTTATTAAAACTGGGTAAATTGAATAGAAATAGCGGTTTAAATAAATATTTGATGTTATCCTAAAATATCCTCCCTGACACCCTAAAACAGTCATTCATGAGTCTTGATCTTATTACCCATAATGCAATGCGCTGAACCACAGATGTACGCTTTATAGCAGGGCTTTGGGCTCCTCTAGTGGTTTAGACAAGATTCACTTCAAATAATTAATAAAACATGAAATAAACTACGATCTGAATAGCCCAGAACACTTAAAAAGCTGCGTTTAAAGCAGCCGCCCTATACAACTAGAGCGGTACCTGTGAGAAATAATGCGCGCTCCCAGATTTAAGCCCAAATAAACTCACATTATCGCTGCAGGGATTCAAGGTCAGCGCCGCGACTGAAAACCACACAATTCAGTTCGTTTCAGAGAAATCATTTTGTAATGTGAATCTGCGCCGGAGAGCCAGAGCGTGAAATCAGAAGCACAGGAGAACAAGAAGCACGTCCTGAAACCACACAAACTTTTAGACTCATTTGCATCATTTTAGAAAGGTCCAAGCCATGTTTCACCTCAAAATTCATATATATATTAAATCAAAAATAGATTTTTATATCGTTTCAATATGTTATATATTTCTAAATGGTTTTTCAAATGTTCTTATATATATATAAACAAAATATACTGAGCATAAAGACCCCTACGTTACATTTTTTGCATTGCAACTGTATTTTCATGAAAATCAAACATTAAAAAAAATGTATTTGCATAATGTGGAAAAATGCATTTCTGTAAAATCATGTTATTTAATTATTAAATGTATTAGTTTGGTTAAGTGTTTATTTTTTGTTTAGATCAGCACAAGTTAAATTCACTACAACACAATATTTATTTACAATTGAAAGTGTGTATATATATTTATATATATATATATATATATACAGGGTGTTTTTCACTTCACAGACCACAAGAACGTGGAAAATAAATTTTTTCCACATTATAATGAAAAAATATGTTTTAATTTTGAAAGTCACAATGCAAAATACCTTAATTGTCCTTATATATTTTTGCGAAACACAATTTGTAAATGATTTTGGGATGAAACTGGCCATTTCTTGACCGTGTGAATCAATAATTCGATCAGTCGTGCAACAAGCCATCAGGTCCTCGCCTGAAGATCCTGCTGCTGTCGAGTGCTTCACTTTAATAACTCGGTTTGTTTGGATGACAGCGAGGAAAAAAGGCACAAGGAGACCCGTCGGAGGGTTTGTGAACATAAAAACACATTCACAGAGCTCTGGTGAATCGTTCCGATCGTTCTGGGACTCTTCTTCTGGAGTCGTTCGATGGATTAATCACGTGTAGAAACATCAGCAGACACGCTTGCATGAAGCCTCCTCGTCTCACGGGATACAGAAATGAATACCAAGTGACAGGTGAGCGCAGAAACCCTAATTTTCCCATAATGCGCCTGTGTCAGATCATCGGTCTGTCTTCTCAGTAAAACTAGTGTGTGTGTGTGTGTGTGTGTGTATGTGAGAGTGTGTGTGTGAGTGTGCGTGCGTATGAGTGTGTGTGTATGAGTGTGAGTGCGTGTGAGTGTGAGTGCGTGTGTGCGTCTGCGTGCGAGTGAGTGTGTGTGTAAGAGTGTGAGTGCGTTTGTGTGTGTGTGTGAGTGTGTGTGTGTGTGTGCATGTATATGAGTGTGTGTGTATGAGTGTGAGTGCGTGTGTGTGTGTGAGAGTGAGTGTGTGTGTGTGTGCATGTGTCTGAGTGCGTGTGTGTGCATGAGTGTGAGTGCGTGTGTATGAGTGTGTGTGTATGAGTGTGAGTGAGTGCGTGTGTGTATGAGTGTGAGTGCGTGTGTGTGTGCGTACGAGTGAGTGAGTGAGTGAGTGAGTGAGTGTGTGTGTGTGTGTGTATGTGTATGAGTGTGTGTGTGTGTGTGTGTGTGTGTGTGTGTGTGTGTGTGTGTGTGAGTGTGTGTGTGTGTGTGAGTGTGTGTATGAGCGTACGAGTGAGTGTGTGCGTGTGCGCATGTGTGTATAAGCGTACGAGTGAGTGAGTGTGTCACTCCTGTCCGAATCCTTCCGTCTCCTCAATAGCAAACATCAGCTTCTCCTTCAGCTGCTCGTAGCTGCGGTACGGAGGCAGATCCAGACGATTAAAACTGGAGTACAAAGAAAAACAAGATAATGTACAGGTTTATTATCCACACTGTGTTCTCGGTGAATACTGTATATGTACTGCTGCTGCATTACAGATTAATATTATTGATTTTAAGATGATTATTATATGCAGTATACAACAATAAATACAAAATATTGCAGTATATGAAACTCTAAGAGTGTCACATAAAAACAATGAATTATTTATCATGAATTTCAAAATAAATATTTAAATAAATGTATTAAAAGATATTACATATTTAACTATTATTTATTAATTTGGATTATTTATTAATTTAGATTATTTAATTATTAAATCAACTTTTTTTTAAATATAGTTAAATAATTTAAAAAGTGCTGTCAAAAATCAATATTATAGATGGTTATTATATGCAGTAAGAAGAATGTATTAACTTCAAATTACAAATATGAATAAATTTGTGTACAAGTAATTAAATATTTGATAATTACTTCTTTAAATAACGTAATTGATTCAAAAAACAAATAATTAGACAAATTATTAAATTCTTTAAAAAATGTTAATATAAATAATATAATAAACAATCATAAATAAATAATATTGTTATTTATATAAATATTTTGAAATAGTATTATTACATTATTAATATATATATTTTATCAATAATAACCACCACCACAAAAACAAAAATGATCAAGCTCACATAAATGAGTTACATATAATACGAACATACTTGTGTATACTAATATATACTGTTTAATATATATATACACTGTACTATATTTTATTTAAGCTTACTTTATTACTAATATTTTGTCTTTTGATGAACCTTTTTGCTAAATCATTTACATTTATGCATTTAGCAGACGCTTTTATCCAAAGCAACTTCATGCTACACATATTTTTGTCAGTACATGACATTAAAAATGTGTTGCAACCATTGGACTAATGTTTTAAACATGCCTCCTCTGACACAAGTCCTCTTACGGTCCATCTGAAGCTTCAATCTTAAGATCAAAATAAGGTGTGTATGAAGAGAGATTATGTACCATGTGTGGCTGCGAGGAAGCCAGTTCTCCTTCCCAACCTTCTCGATGCAGAACTTCTGCGGTCCGTTACTCCCTGAACCAAACACACGACAAACGTCACGCTCTCCAACATGAGCCAGGACTCGAACAAAACAGCATTGAACTGATATCAACACATCTATGATCCAATCATGTCCCAGTCATTAATCCACTTAATAATTCTGGGGGTGAATAAAGGCCTTCTGTTGTGAATCCATGCGTTATTGTAAAACAATATCCATTTTAAAACGATATAAACAGTTTTGTGTAACTTCCGCTATCTGTCGTACGCGCGTTCACAAGAGGCAGTGCGTGCTCGTGTGAGTCTCGTTAAAACCAGCGTTTGTTTACAGGAGCAACGGAAGCAAAGTGTCCAAAACCAAATCCTCGTTTTGTGCTTCTAACTCGTGACCGTTAGTGTGTGTGTCTGTGTGTGTGTGTGTGTGTCTGTGTGTGTGTGTGTGTGTGTGTGCATGTTTATGTCCCCATAATTTGGTTTATGAGGACACAAATTTGTATAATGACATGGGTATGACATAGGTATTACAAGGAGAAGGTGATTTATGAGGACATTTTCAGTGTCCCCATAATTTAAAACGCTTATAAATCATACAGAGTGAGTTTTTTTGAGGGAAAATAGAAATGCACCGTCTCCTGTGAGGGCTAAGTTTAGGTGTAGGGTAGGTGTAGGGCAATAGCACATACAGCTTGTACAGTATAAAAACCATTACGCCTATGGAAAGTCCCCGTAAACCATAAAAACCAACATGTGTGTGTGTGTGTGTGTGTGTGCGTGTGTGCAACGCCGACGACCTACGTCATCCGCCGGGACGACTTCCGCTTATGACAATTAGATGAAGTGAGAGAGAGAAGTGTTTATTACATTTGAAACATGGATATTTATTTTACAAAAGCGCATGGATTCACAACAGGAGGCCTTTATTCACCCCCGGAGCCGTGTGAGGCATGTTTTATTATGGATATTGTACATGTTTTGGACTGTGTAACAGAAACACCCGCTGACTGCAACGATAGAGCTTAGAAGAGCCAGGACTATCGTTAATATAACTCTGATTGGATTCGTCTGAAAGAAGAACGTCATACACCTAGGATGGCTTGAGGGTGAGTAAATAAAAGGATCATTTTCATTTTTGGGTGAACTAGCCCTTTAAATATTTTGACCCTACTCACTCGTTGTGTCTTGCCTCAACGCTATAATACATCCCATAATGGTAGTTAAAGTCCTAGTGAATGCGGTTTGATTATGTAATGTAAATAACGCTGTGTGAGCGTCACAGTAACTCACCCATCAGGTCTGTAAAGCCTCCGACAGGCAGACGGCAGGTGCCGGAGACGAACTGCAACAGTCTCATGCGCTTCTCGTTGTCCATCTCTTTAATAAACTACAGAGAAACCAGAGAGTGTGTCTTGGTGCATTCATGTGAAATGATTTACCAGGAGCAGAGTATTGCATCATTACCTGCCAGAACCACAGGATCTGTTTACTGGTGGAGGTGTAGTGTCTGTAAATGGTGTTTCTCTGCCAGTCATTCAGATCTATTTCTTGCATTCCACACAACATCACCTACGACACACAAACTCACGGGTAATTAAACAGTATTTGCACATATATCCGAATGGCATTTTTGTTATGTTATGCGATGGCATTCAGATATGCTGTGAGCTCTGTGCGTGGGATTTAAGAGATTTTAAATCAGCGTCTCTCACCTCCAGCTCTTTGGCATCGAAATACTGCAGGTACTGCTGCGGAAGAACCTCATTAAATCCTTCAAAGAAGGCTTGAGTCTGTTCCTCGACACCACGAGACAGACGCCACTCCGCCACCAGCCTGAACACACACACACACAACAGACATTTACAACCAACACACACTCAACAGCACCCGACGAGGCATTGGCTCCGTTCCAATCTCTCGAGAGCGGCTTGCTGTCTTTACAGGGAGAGATCATCAACACAGAGCCGGTTTGAAATGCACTTTATGGGCAGATAACATTTCAGCGTTTAAGTATTTTGATAAGTCCATTTAGGATATCATCTTTTTTCAACATTTTTGTAACAATTAAACAACATACGTGCCAGTGCAAGTTGTTTCAGCACTGAGAAAATGCATCATTTTAAATAAAATTATAATATATTTATATTATAATAATTAATAAATATAATGTTGCAAAAAGCTGCTTGCAATAAATACATTACATGTAAGTTAATGCAACATGTTTTATGTGTGTGTGTGTGTGTGTGTATAAACTGTATCATTTAATATATAATAAATATATATAAATCATTTATATTAATATATTTAAATTAATTCATATGTAATAATTAAAAAATGTACATACAATTATATTATTTATATAAATCATTAGATAAATCATTTTTAAATGTAATTGTAAATGAACATTTTAATGTATTTTTTAAATTAATGCATTGTATGTAAGTTAATGCAACTTTTAATTGTGCAAAATGTCAAAATTAGGTATCGTGGAGGCAGCATAAATTTGCATGTTAACTTTGTGACGTGGCCTTAAATTAGGGAAACTGACGGGAAACTGAGCTCTATTCTTTATTTCATCATCACTAACTGGACTTTGACAAGTAAAATGAATGCAATCCTTTATAACAACAACAGCACGCTGAGGGCTCTGTGTGTCATGCATGTGTTTTATTATGAGACCGAGACCTGATGTACTCCTCTTTGTTCTCCTCCGTGACCTGGACGTTCCCGCCGTCCGGCTTCAGCTCGTGAGTCGACACCTCACCCAGGATCTCCTTATCCACCGAGAAGAACATCTCCAGCCCGCAGTCCTCGATGTTATTATCCCTGACACACAGTTAGAGAGGCATTCAGACGCCAGGTTCAGAATCACACACACAAGAACGACTCGAGGATTCATAATACTGTCCAAACACAATCATCTGAGGCGATCATACACAGAATACAGACGACAACATTTGAACCAGAATTTAAAGCATATCAGAAACACTATTCAATATTAGAATAGCTTTAATTATTAATTAAACAATAATATATACAAATTGAATTGGGTAAAAATCACCTTTTCTTTTAAAGACTAATTAAATGTAGCTTTTTTAACCACTGTAATAAATAATTAACAAAATAATAATTAGCTATTTATTCCATTTTTAATTGGAGGCCTAAACACATAATATTTAAGTAATCAATGTAACTTCACTCTGAAATGTAAAGTGGACTTTATTTACTTATTTATTAGAAGAAGTAGTATTAATAATAATAAGTTAGAATGTATGTTTATTTTTGGAAGAATTTTTTTTATATAGTAAATAGATTAATACATATATCCATTGATATTAATGCATTCATTCATTCCAATAGAATAAATTAAACAACAATTATATGATAAGCATAAATCTATATATATATATATAAATGTTATTTTTATTTACTATGTATTAAACATTATATATATACTGTATATATATATGATATACATCATCAATAAATTAAAAGGCGATTTTTTTTTTTATTAAACGTATATTTTTCATGTATTTTACGTTATGTCATGAATATTGTTAAGAATTTTTTTTAAGTACCCAAAAAGTACCACGGTATTCTTTAAAGTACCTTATTGTATATATTACAGTACCACGGTATTCTTTAAAACTTATGGTATATATACAGTACCACGGTATTCTTTAAAGTACCTTATGTATATATTACAGTACCACGGTATTCTTTAAAGTACCTTATGGTATATATTATACCACGGTATTCTTTAAAGTGTATATTACAGTACCACGGTATTCTTTAAAGTACCTTATGGTATATATTACAGTACCGTGGTATTCTTTAAAGCACCTTATGGTGTATATTACAGTACCACGGTATTCTTTAAAGTACCTTATGGTGTATATTACAGTACCACGGTATTCTTTAAAGTACCTTATGGTATATATTACAGCACCACGGTATTCTTTAAAGTACCTTATTGTATATATTACAGTACCACGGTATTCTTTAAAGTACCTTATGGTATATATTCCAGTACCACGGTATTCTTTAAAGTATCTTATGGTATATATTACAGTACCACGGTATTCTTTAAAGTACCTTATGGTATATATTACAGTACCACGTATTCTTTAAAGTATTCTTTAAAGTACCTTATTGTATATATTACAGTACCACGGTATTCTTTAAAGTACCTTATGGTATATATTACAGTACCACGGTATTCTTTAAAGTACCTTATGGTATATATTACAGTACCACGGTATTCTTTAAAGTACCTTATGGTATATATTACAGTACCACGGTATTCTTTAAAGTACCTTATGGTATATATTACAGTACCACGGTATTCTTTAAAGTATCTTATGGTATATATTCCAGTACCACGGTATTCTTTAAAGTACCTTATGGTATGTATTACAGTACCACGGTATTCTTTAAAGTACCTTATTGTATATATTCCAGTACCACGGTATTCTTTAAAGTACCTTATGGTATATATTACAGTACCACGGTATTCTTTAAAGTATCTTATGGTATATATTACAGTACCACGGTATTCTTTAAAGTACCTTATGGTATATTATACCACGGTATTCTTTAAAGTACCTTATGTATATTACAGTACCACGGTATTCTTTAAAGTCTTATGGTTTAAAGTACCTTATGGTATATATTACAGTACTTATGGTATATATACATGGTATTCTTTAAAGTACCTTATGGTATATATTACAGTACCGTGGTATTATTTAAAGTACCTTATGGTATATTACATACCACGGTATTCTTTAAAGTACCTTATGGTATATTACAGTACCACGGTATTCTTTAAAGTACCTTATGGTATATATTACAGTACTTATGGTATATATTACACGGTATTCTTTAAAGTACCTTATGGTATATATTACAGTACCATGGTATTCTTTAAAGTACCTTATGGTATATATTACAGTACATGGTATTCTTTAAAACCTTATGGTATATATTACAGTACCACGGTATTCTTTAAAGTACCTTATGGTATATATTACAGTACTTATGGTATATATTACACGGTATTCTTTAAAGTACCTTATGGTATATATTATACCACGGTATTCTTTAAAGTACCTTATGTATATATACCACGGTACAGTACTTATGGTATATATTACAGTACATGGTATTCTTTAAAGTATTCTTTAAAATACCTTATGGTGTATATTACAGTACCATGGTATTCTTTTCTTATGGTATATTTAAAGTATTCTTTAAAGTACCTTATGGTATATATTACAGTACCATGGTACCACGTACACTTCTTAAGACTTTAATGCATTATTCTTATTGGTAATGAATATTGATGCGTTCAGTAAAGCTGTGAAACTGACTTGATCCAGATGAGCGAGTTATAAAACTCCGGGTCGATGGACTCCAGGTCTTTCAGAGCCAAGGGCTTGTTCAGGATCCGCTTGTAGAACGGCAGCGAGAAGCCCGTATCGATGAACTTCCCATGAAACAAGGCCTGCAGGGAGCACAGAGAATACATGCTGAACAGGCATCATGGACATCTTTGCCATTATGTGTCCAAACCCAGTTACGAAACAGGAACGGTTGTTTAATATCGCACCACTTGAAATACAATCGGACACTGGCCAAATATGGCAAGGCAGCATTACCATGGCGATGAAGCGTCCAATGAAGCGGAAGTATTTGAGGTGGTCGGGGTTGATGTAGGAGGCGGGGTTTATCTGGAGGCAGTAGTTGTCTTTGCCAGCGTATTCAAACAGGCAGTACATGGGGTTCAACACCTCGTGAGATAACAGGAAGAACCATTCCCTGCACACAACACACAACACACAACACACAACACACAACACGCTTTACTTACAGGATCACACTGGACACAAGCAATGCCAAACTACAGGGTGCTGCGATTCATGAATTAATCACAAACTACATTTGGCCGTGAAATACCCCTAAAAGATCATTTAAAGCTATTACTGTATTAAATATTTTTAGACTAATATAAACTATGGAACATAAACGAAGATAATTTGAGAAACATGTCAGTATTTTTGGTTTATGCGATGAAAGTCACTGATAACCAGAACAGCTGTGTTACCAACAGTCTTGTTTCTTTATGATTAACTGTCCCTTTTATGTTTTTTGTTTATCATTTTTTCTTTAGAAATGAAATAATAGAAACTAAAACTGCCAGCAGGTGGCGGTAAATGTCTTTATGAGTCATTCATTCAGAAACTAAACAGCGTGTTGTGGTGGCTTTATAGGTCATATTTTCAGAGGCAAAATTGAGCGAAAACACGATATTGATTTAAAAATATAACAATATTAACGTCTTATTTACCATAAAATCAAATTTTCTCCTAATACAGTCTAAGATTTGCACTCGTGTGATTTTGCTCTCCCTGCTGGTGTGATATCGCTTATCATATGATATAAATATGAGACAATAACTCAAACAGGAGCTTATTTTTGCACCAATATCTTGAACTGCATGTATGGAGTTATTGCCCTGCATCATATTTGTCATAAGTTGACTGTATGAAATATAAAATTATGTACAGGTCTGGGGGCAGGGCCAGTTAACTACATTAAAATATTTGTAAAAAATTGTAACTAATTAATTAAGTTAATGCGTTAAACAGACAGCCCTAATATGAATATATAGTTTCTTTACATTTTATTTCAATTTTTGTTTGAGTTATTTTTAAGTTAAACAAAAGAACTAGCTGAAATAAAACACATTCATGCTTTATTTTATATGCTTTTATGATTATGTTATATTTGATTTCAGTTAAAGGATTAATGAACTTTCCTGATAATTTCCTCACCCCATGTCATCCAAGATGTTTATGTATTTCTTTCTTCAGTCGAAAACAAATCAAGGTTTTTGATGAAAACATTCGAGGATTTGTGTTCATATAGTTAGTTTCAATGGACTCCAAACGGTTGAAGGTCAAACTGACAGCTTTAGTGCAGATTCGAAGGGCTATAAACGATACCAGACGATGAATAAGAGTCTTATCTAGCCATACATAATGACGTTGAAAAGTCACGCTTTACGTAGGTTCATCTCATCTAGATACGACCCTTATTAATCGTCTGGTATCGTTTATAGCCCTTTGAATCTGCACTAAAGCTGTCAGTTTGACCTTCAACCGTTTGGAGTCCATTGAACTACACTATGGAGATAATTCATCAAATATTTTCATCAAAAACCTTAATTTATTTTCGACTGAAGAAAGAAACACATAAACATATTGGATGACATGGGGGGGGGGGGGAGAGTAAATTATCAGGACATTTTAATTTGAAAGTGAACTAATCCTTCTACATTTATTTGAAGTAATGATAAAGTTTGTATTCATGGTATTAGTTTTAGTTATCTAAATAATAACCCTGTAGAACAGAGTTCAACAAATTGATATCTACTCTTGAGTTTTCATGGGGCACGTTCCCACTGTTTCTGACCAATTCCATCAATAATAGGACTACAAAATGATGATTACAATAATAACTGTGATTATTATTAAATAAGATAAGACAAAATAATACATATATTGTAACTGTTGTAATGTAATAATAAAAAACAATGAAGTATTTAATAAAGAACATTATTTTATAGTATAACTGTAATATTACAATAGGTTTTTAACTGTTTAAATTGGACATAAACATGTCTTGTATTTGGACAGATCGCCAGCATCTGCTGATGTCTCAGAGTACGGATGCATCGCTCCGATCCGCGGATCTGGGGGCCGTTCTTCGTACGTCGCTAACTCAGTTAGCTGGATTTGATTGTTGACGATTTCACTTGATCTTGGATTGTTTGGTTCTTCGAAGCTCATCCCGGAGTTGCTGTCATAGCAACGGGTCCGTAAGCTTAAACCTGCTCGGGAGCAGCTTATTTCATGTAAGCAGGATTAGATCGCATCCTTTTAAGCAGACTTGATGCTTAAAATATGTCCCAGCCACTGCGACTTTATTACAAGTGTACCCTACTGATCCAGGGACAATAATTAAAAATAATAATCATTTAAAAATATTATAATAATGTTGTGTCGTCTATAATACTATAGACACAGCCAGTTTTACTCACTGAAAGATGTAGTCGTCATAAAATAATTACATTAGAGTCTTACAGACATGCTATACAGTTAATTAATGTGAGGGGTGACAGATATTATGGGAGTGGCTTAATGGAGCGCAGGAGATGCGGGTAACTTGATTTTGACCCTTAAGAAACTTTAATTAATGCTGTCAAGTAACAAATCCATTTCAAAGATAAAATTAAATGAATTGTTAATTACTACATTGAAATAAAAATGTAAAGCCTGTACAAGAAATACTAGAAATCATGAATATAAATAATTGGGAATCATGTAACACAATTAAAATAAATTAAAAACAGTGCATATTTCATTTATCTATTATAACATTTATGTAGTTTGTTCGTTTGGCTGTTTCCTTGTAAAAGTCCAGAAATCTTGTCGTCAAGTTTTTCGTCAGGTGACTTTTTTAATGATATGATGTCATTACGTTGCTGTCTTGCCGCCAGCCAATCGCTACATTGCTGATCGTGGTTTCGAGTATCGATGCATAGCCCCTTTTAAACCATCAGATAACTCAATCCAGCCATACTAATCATCAACAGCAGGTGCGTTCGAAGAACCGAATTAGCCAGATCCTGATTAGAGCGATGATATCACCTTGGATCTGTCATTTGATCTCGGATGTAATGAACGACGTACGAAGAACGGACCCCAGGTCTCGGTCAGACCATGTTGTGCGTATACTATTCTGTGTTATTGTTGAGCACAACAACATCATAAAGCACATAAAGTCTGCACTATATTTGAAGTGTTCTGAAGCCGTTCCATAGTTTAATGTGAACACTTCTCTCCACTGCGTCTGTCCTTCATCCTCCATTCAGCGCTCAAACTGTGTCACGATCGGATACGAGTCAAGACGATGAAAATATTAAAATATTGCACAGATATAATACACTACGCATCAATATCTCTTCCCTCTTTCATGCTGTGACTCCGTGCTGCTTCAAGCACATCATTCTGCGCTCGTAAACGCTTTGTGCCGCTCTGAGCCTTTCGTATTATACTTTTGTGCAATGAAAGATTATTAATAGTCTTTTTTGTTCTGTTCCATCTATCATACGTTGCTGCCTTCATTACTGTGCTATGCATGTAAAAGAAAAGTCTTTTAATTTTACAGTATATAAAAATATTTAGGCTACTTGTTTTTCATGAATGTATTTTACAACAATACAAAGAGCAATGTGTAATATTTGACCTAGATTTAGTCCTACACTTATTAACTTTTATTTGTTCCCCACTAAATAAAGTTTAGTTTCAATGTATTTTGTTTTATTATTGTGCACCCATGATCTTTCTAGAATAACGTTTGCTGCTGTATTATCCACTAACCTAGTTTATAATAGTATTTTTTGTCATAGATTATATATGTTTTTCATTAAATTGAAGTTGTCTATATTTAGCAGACTGTGTTTAACACACACAAGAGTGATGATCAGGTCAACACACAGAAGTATTGATTTATTAAAAACACCTGCGCTGGTATCGCATCTGATACTCAGAATGTTTGGTATCGGGTCGGTTCTGATAAAATGGTATCGGTGCATCCCTATTTCAGAGTGCATCTAATTAACTCGCAGTCTGCACAATTTGAGAATCGCACTGCATTTATGGTGCAGCCCTGCTCTAGAATGCTCTGATCTGGTCTTTATTCTCCAGAAAGAGTGAAATATGAAACTTGCCTGGCCACGCCTCCATAGTCAAGCCCCTCCTCCCCGGGGAAGATGATCCACAGCCTGCGCCGGAGATCCTGAGCGCTGAAACTCATGATCTGCAGGGAGACACCAGAACAACGTCATTTCACACCTCAGACGTGTTTAGAGACATTTACAGGCTCCAGTCTCTGATCTGGCTTTTATATGCTGGAGCGACTAGCAGAAAAACACCACCGTATTACAGCGGTCATGGGCTATTTTAAAGTTAGCTGCCTCCTTTAGTCTGGTTGAATCGCACTATAGTTTGTTTGCAGTTGTGTGAATGCAGCAATCGCACTCGGTGTGCACCAAAAGAGGGCCAATCAAGCGTACCGAGGGTCTCGGCCCGATTGCAAACGCACTCTGGAGTCCAACGAACCAAGCAATATCATAACGGGAAATATGTTATCTAAAAATCAGCAGTCAGTGTCTTTTGTGAGTGAGAATATTTGTTATTGCAGTTGAAAACCAAAGAGCACCTCTTCATATTAAACCATGTAATTAATTTATCTTCTCCGCACATTACAAGAATGCTGTCCGGACGAAGCCTTGATTCCCGCTGGCTGAAACTTCATTGTATATATATATATATATATATGAAGAGCTCTTTTCCAAAACGCGATAAACGCCAAATTAAAAAAATGTGTCATGCCATTTTGCTGTGTACTGAACCTATTCACTGCTCCATCAATGTTTCATGCCAAATCGCTATATTTCCTTGTTTAAAATGTACCTCACGACTGACACTAGAGGCTGTGGCCTTTGGCGTTCCTTGTTAGAGCGCCCGCCTCCCGCGCGGGAAACCCGGGTTCGAGACCCGCTCGGTGTGATGGTGCGGACCCGGGGGGGTTACATCAACACAAGGATGGTGCGACCGGTTTATAGTATGAGTCCCTGATGTCATATGTTGCATGTTCTCTTTTTTTTTTTTTGACATAAACCAACATAAAAAAAAAAAAAGGATGGATTTGTATTGAAATTGAATATTAACAAAATGTATGGGTCTAGGTAAAAAAAAATTAATTTTCATGAAAACTCCACACATTCAAATGGATGTATAGCATTTTGGAAAAGAGCTCTTCATTTATAAATAATGAACCAAGAAGAAAATGCAACAATGTATGAAATGAATCCGTGTTTCGGAGCAAAGCAAACGATCTACAGCACCGTTAGACTGCATTACCTGCTGGAACGAGTCTTCAAACAGCGTTTTGCGGCCGACGTTGATCTTTATGTGCTGTGGTATTGCTAATTGCTGTAATGAAAAATTAAAAACAATCAAATACATTTTTAGTGAAGTAGTTATGATATCCATTTTGAAGATCCTTTTTGAAAATATACTTTAATCTAAGGTCATCCAAGATGTAGATGAGTTTGTTTCTTCATCAGATTTGGAGAAATGTAGCATTATATCACTGTCTCAGCAATGGATGCTCTGCAGTGAATGGGTGCCGTCAGAATGAGAGTTTAAACAGCTGATAAAACAGCACCGCTCTTTGGACTCATTCTGACGGCACCCATTCACTCCAGAGGATCCATTGCTGAGCGAGTGATCGCTACATTTCTCCAAACCTGATGAAGAAACAAACTCATCTACACAACTATTCCTTTAATATTGTTCTGACCAAAACTTCTCTGGAGCATAAATCCTCACCTGACACCAGAATCTGAAGTACTGAACTTTGGCTTTGAAGTCTCGTACGTATGTGATTTGAGGGCCATTCTCACTGAAGGGAAGGGAAGAGAGAAATTGTTTATTATACACACACAACATACAGTAAAACAGCTTCATATTTTGTTTATGACTTAATCTAAAGCACCACAGCATAATATCTTAATAATGTAATGTTAAATATGAAAATCACTCAAATTGCTGTGCATAGTTACTTCCACAGAACAGCTGAGACTCATTCACGAGGTGAAAACATCCTAATAAAAGAGTCCCTGAGTGTGTATTCAGACGCTCGTGACGGGTAACACTGAGTGCAGATGTTGTGTTTGTCAGCTGCACATTCCTCTGACGTAGAGGAACCCTTTGTCTTCAAAGCACTCGATGTGGATTAATACACACATTCTGAGAGAGGTGTGTTTGCATTCTCTGAGCTGAGTCATCACGGAAGATTATAACCGAGTGCAGTTTCACTCCTGAGGCACACACACCTGTTTTTCCTGTTGTGCATGTAATGAACTCGCCTGAGAGAGATCACTGTGCATCTGTAAGCTAAACCAAGAATGCCTCGGACCAGTCTCAAGGTCAAAAATCACATTTATGATATGACTTATACGTAATGATTTCAAAAGCATTTGATCGGTAAAAAGAAAAGAAAGCCGTACTGCTGCTAACATCATAATGCCACATTAAAACTACACTCCTGCTAACAACAAAATGTGACGTTAACTGCTGCTGACATCTAAATGAGACATAAACACTTCACCACTGCTGACATAATAACATTTATTCATATCGCAGACGCTTTTATCCAAAGCGACTCACAACTAACTAGGGATGTGCAACAGCGATCGAGTACTCGGCCGTGACAGCGATGAACGATCATGAAAACGATGATCATGGAAATTATTATTATGTATTTTTCTGATTGGTTATAGCAGCTCTTTAGGCGGCACCCTGAGCTCTGAATGTTTAGCTTGCCACAGCATACAGTCCAAAATATAGACGTGAGACGAGAGAGAGATGCATGGCTTCGAAGTCACATGATGTCTGGGTTATCTACATACATATCTGATTCATCTAATATAGGATGCGTTGGGATATTAACATTGATTTACATGCTGAATGTGCTGCATGAGTTTAGTGCAATGCAAGTCATTTGAGACAGTCATATTGCTTTTAGATGCTTCTTTTTTTTTTTTAAATACAGATGTTATAATAATGCAGCAGTGCTTTTTTCGTCATATTTGTTTAACAGTAGAGATCAATTTCAATTGTTTTCGTACACAGGCGATTTCAGGAATCGCTTGATCATGCAGATGAAAATATAGCACAAATCTGCCACAAATATGAATGACATAAGCATTATAATGAGAACTTAATAAAATGCGAAAGCTCTTGTAAATTCCGTCCTTGCCCATGTTTCAGCGCGCTGTTATGAAAGCGCTCGCTCACTCTCTCTCACTATAACTGAATGTTCACTGGCTTATGCATCCTTTTTTGCATATACAAGATGTAATATTACATTTTTGTTATGCATCTAAGTTATCTGATTAATATCATAGAACGGCTTTAGTTTATTGTCATAAAGTCACTCCACCTCAGGCAGCTATTCCTTTTTAGATGCTTCTTTTTAAATAACATTGCTGCATCATAATCGTAATCTAACAGGGTTCTAATCATGTGTTCATGTTTTCATTTCATAATTTTATAAAAAATATATATATATATTAATAACAGTCTTCAGATATGTTCATTATCTCCATTACAGATGGAGATATGTCCATCCCTACTACTAACACTTAATAACATGCTAGTGAACTGCTGCTGATATTATAATACTGCTGACATCATATTCTTACCATAAACACTGCATTGCTGCTAACATCATATTTCAACCGTGAACTGCTGCTGAACACATAATGCAGTGCTGAAACATGCAGGACACCTGACAGAACTGCATGATCTGGGCACGTCTGGGGAAAGACTGTCTTCTCTAAGTGTGTGCGGGGGTGTTTGCACTTACAGAGAGGATTTCCCAGACCGCGGGTCGATGTAAGTGGTGGCTCTCCGGTTGTGATCTACGAAGTAAGGGATGCCATCGACGGTAAACCTCATCTCCCAACCCTCCGGCAGTGGCTTCTCATTTAGCAAACTGCACAACACAGAAACAGAGCCATGAGCATTTCACTTTAATAGGCAGCAGTTTAGGAAAAATGACTCAATGGGCTGGGCAATAGTTACTTATTTAAATCAACACTGTACTGCGCCTCACTATTAAATAAGAAAAAAATATTTAAACAAAAAGACTTTGAATTTAAACAAATGTTTGAATTTTTAAACCAAAAATATGGATAAATTTATGGACATAATGACCCTGGACCTCAAAACCAGTCTTAAGTGACAATTTTTCGAAATTGAAGATTTCTACATTATCTGAAAGCTTAATAAATAATCTTTCCATTGTATGGTTTGTTAGGATAATACAATATTTGGCCTATTTTTTGTCAACTATTTGAAAATCTGGAATCTGAGGGAGCAAAAAAAATCTAAATATTGAGAAAATCACCTTTAAATTTGTTCAAATGAATTTCTTAGCAATGCATATTATCAATCATAAATTACGTTTTCATATATTTACAGTACGAAATTCACTAAATATCTTCATGGAACATGATCTTTACTTATTATTCTACTGATTTTTGGCATAAAAGAAAAATGGATAATTTTGACCCATACAATGTATTTTTGGCTATTGCTTCAAATATACCCCAGCGACTGCTTTTGTGCTCCAGGGTCACATATTTACACTGCAGATGGAAATTACAACGTCCATAGCCCAACAAGAAAAACTGTTCTTTCTTAATCACGGCTGAAAGTGCAGTGCATTGAAGGTCATTACTGTAAAAGTGCTTTATTGTTTCTCTCTGTAGATTGGTATTTTAGAGGAAAAAGACAGAGCAACTGACCCTTGTGCGCGCGGATCCTCCCACTGCGTCGTTCTGGTCGAGTGATGAACAAAGTAAACTCTGCCAGTACTGTCCGTTCTCTTCTCTGAGAGTGAGACAGACGGAGACACCAGGAGGAAAGTACGAAATAATGAAGCCAAGATGTGATGCAAACTTTCACTCAGAGCTATTTTCACCAGCTGGTTTACACGCTTCTCATGTGTTAAATTGGGACACTGAAGGATGCACCGGCTAATTTTAGTGCTGCTTCACAGGTGCAGATAATAAGGTTACCAGAACAATAAAAGTAGCTGCATATTACAGATGAGGGAACAGTTTAACAGCAGTTTTTACATGCAATGAAAGGAAGTTTGTGGCTCTCTCACCCCATCCGTGTGGCAGAGGTCCCAGCGGGTCAAATTCCTTATTCTGTGTGGCTGAAGCCTGATCCTGCTGCTACAGGACGAAACAAAGGAGAACATTATGGTTTACGGTGTGTATATATGTTCAAATATGCACGTGTTTGATTTCCTCACCCCAATGATGAATCTTTGGTTGAACTGCTGCATGGCTCCCTGCAGCTGACTGCGCTGGTGCTGCCACTGCTCGTAGTTTCTCACCGTCTCCGTCGTGGGCCGCTGCCACGTGGTGGTTCTGCTAAAGTGGTCCACAAAATACACCCGGCCCGTCGAGTCCACACGCCGCTCCCAACTACAAGAGAGAAGTCCATTTGAGGACAAAAATGTAACATTTGCATCAACATTTCAAACAATACTGAATAGTATTTATAACACCTCCTAAGAAATGTGTCACTAAAACAACATCAATAAAAAGGCAACGGCATCTTTTTCTGAGAATTCAGAGAATATTCTCAACTGCTAGATATTAACTCAGGATTGCAAGAAAAAATAAAATCAAAATTGTTAGAAAAAGTCCAAATTGTGAGATTGTGGGAAACATGCAATTGCATAAAAAATACAAAATTATAAGATTTAAATTCAGAATTGCGAGAAAAAAGTAAGAAGTGCAAGATTTAAATTTATAATTGCAAGAGAAAATGTTACAATTGTGAGAAACAGTCAGAATTGTGAGGGGGGAAAAAATCAGATTTGCAAGATCGAAACTCACATTTCCGAGAATTAATGTTCAAATTGTGAAATCTACAATTGAAAATGCAAGACAAAAAGTCCAAATTGCACGATAAAAGGTTATAATTGTGAGGTTTATCTTTTATTCCACAGCAGAAAGAAGCTTCCACAGAAAACCCAGCCTAAGCACAGGCCGATTACTAGAAATGTTTTTCAGGTAACACACCAACTAATCAGTCTTGAAAATGTTTGTCAGTATTTCAGTACTAGTCACAGTGCAGAAAAGGTGGTCCTAAAACAAATAAGCTACATTTTCTAAAACAAAGTATCACTTATTTGTGGTGAAATATGACCTGGACATGTTCTTGGTTTAGTCAAATTCACTTAGCAGTTGTTTTCTATACTATATATTTCAGAAAAGTTAAAGTATGTGAAAAAGCAACTCTCTAATAAATGAGATCTTGTGTTAAAACATTAAAACTTCATTAACAGTCCAGTTCCTGAACTATTGAAGCTGGAATATCCAAACTCCACCGTACTGCACTGCACTGACTCAGTTGAAATACATTACAGGTATGCATAGTACATTCTTCTAAGGGTGTATCCAGTAATTCAGTGACAGAGAAGGGTTTCTTACCCCGTCGGTAGAGCCTCCGGTCTCTCCCACGATGTCCTCTTTTCCACATGATCAACATAATAAACACGGCCGTTCTGATCGACCCGCTGCTCCCAACTACACACACACACACACACAGACACAGACAGACACAGACACACACAGACACAGACACAGACAGACACACACACACACACACACACACACACACACACACACACACACACACACACACACACACACACGCACACACACACAGACGCACAGACAGACGCACAGACAGAGACACAGACACAGACACAGACACAGACACAGACACAGACACAGACACAGACACACACACAGACGCACAGACGCACAGACGCACACACGCAGACACAGACACAGACACAGACACACACACACACACACACACACACACACAGACAGACACAGAGACACAGACACAGACACAGAGACACAGACACAGAGACACAGACACAGACACAGACACACACACACACACAGACACACAGACACACAGACACACACACACACACACACACAGACACACAGACAGACAGACAGACACAGACACACAGACGCAGACACACAGACGCAGACACACAGACGCAGACACAGACACAGACACAGACGCACAGACGCACAGACACACAGACACACAGACACACAGACACACAGACACACACACTACAGTTAGTGAGCGAACCATATGGGCACTGATATATAATTCAGTTAAATGATTTAAAAAACAAAGCATGCATTTTCTGTTGACAGGCAATTTGTAAATTGGGGAAGTGACGTAAAGAGAAACCAGCGCTTCTGTTTACTGACGTACCCAGACGGGATCGGTGCAGGGTTGACAATGCTGGGAATCCTGCTGGGGGCGGGGACTACGCTGAGGGACGTCCTCCCAGGCTGCTCCACTGTGGGGGCGGGGCTAGAGTCTGGGGCTTCGCCTCCGGTGGGATTCCGAACCGGAGTGTCTGAACGGGACGAATCGCTGCCATCAGGAAATGAGCCTGTGGAGGAAGCTGCAAAGAGGGGGGGGGAATTCACCACCATTTCCTCATTGCAGCAAATGTTTTCAACAAACAACACAAACGCAGAGCAGGACAAATGCATGTGTATTTTTTGCAGACAGAGTGGAATTAAACTGATCAGTAGTGACAGTAAAGACATTTATAATGTCACAACATTTACATAAAAAAAAAAAAAAACATTTTATTTATCCAAAAAATAAAACACATCACAGTTTCCAAAATAATATTGGGTAGCCCAACTGTTTTCAACATTGATAATAATCAGAAATGTTTCTTGAGCAGCAAATCAGCATTCATCGGTAACATAAAATACATTTGAACAGATATTCACATAGAAAACAGCTATTTTAAATTGCTGAAATATTTCACTAATTTACTGTATTTTGTATCAAGTAAGCCCTGGTGATACTTCTTTCAGAAACAGTGGTGGGTATAATGATGTACAGTAATACAGCAGTGTTAACAATCAGAAAATTCAACATTTATTTCATATAATATTACTAATATGTACCGACATGGGCGGCACAAGGGAGGGGCTAGCAGGTGCTCCAGCACCCCCAAGAAAAACCAAAGCACCCCCATAAAAAAATAAAATAAAATATTTTTGACTCATTACACGTGCATAAATACTGCAATGCAATACAACGTGATTTGCAGTCGCACGAAATATCAGCATTTTATAAAAAAAATTATCGGTTCCTTGTGCCAAGTTGAGGTTTTTTTTTTTTGTCCCGCACCCGCGAGGTTAGGTTAAATCCCACACCCACCCGCTCTCCGTGATATAAGGCTATTCAGCTGTTTGTTCACCCGCGGTCCGCTTTGAATAGTTTTATTCCTGACCGTTCCCGTTAAATATAGATCTCGTTTCCAGAATCACACATTTAAATGTCCTCTACTGAAAGAAAGAGAGAGGCTAACAAATAAAAGTGTAGTCTGCACAAAATTGAATTTGTTATTTTATTCAGTCTTGTCAAGAGTCTTGAATTTATTGACTTAGGCTAATTCATATAAATTAAAGTCAATCTTAAGACACAAAATTCGTTTAATATTTTGCTGCCAACACAGTAGTTAAAAAGTGTCAGAGAAAATAAAAATGTTGTACAAAAATTTAAATTAATTTTTATTCGTCTTATCAGGATACAATTCGTTTAACATTTACAACACAAAAGGGAAAAAAAGTTGGTTGTACAAAAATAGCATATTAGCTGTTTTACTTGTCAAAATACACAGTAGGAAAAGTGTCTCAGAGAAAAGATAAATATATACACGACATGTCATTTAAAATTATAGGCTAAGCAAAATATGAACAAACCCGAGTTGAACGTCCTTCAAGGACAGCGCATCCATCTTTATTCTTGCCGCAAAGCTTCGCTAAAATAATGATTATGAATACATCGGAGGAAAAAAATACTTTCTCAGACTCGCCATCTCCACAGTGGACGTGCCTTTAATGCACCTGCACGGACTACATAATCAGAGAAGATTTGTTTTTATTTGAATTATTTTCTGCAGATTTATTTCTTGTATATGTGAGCTGGTTTATTGTTGTGACGCGCTCCATTCACGGAGACTGCATGAAACGACAGAAAGCACATCCAAAAATCACGGGAGTGTAAGCTCTTTCTGCAGGAAAATAAATATATAGAAATGTTTGCGTGCGCGTGTCATACAGATGGCTAAGCGCTATTAATACTCCCATATTCCTCATAGACATTTGAAATGCACCTTTATAGCGATTTTATTATTCATATATAATAATAATAACAACCTGTTTTGCTCATATTTACTATTAATTGCCCAGCTCCCCCGGTCATTGATCTAGCACCCGCCCCTGTGTACCAATAATTATTGCAATAATTATTTATTATAATAAATGGAAATGACATACTTCTGCTAATAGGCCATAAAAGATTGGATAAACGATATCAGCTGATGCTGGCCAAAAATCTACTAATAAATAAGCCTGGATAATATTTTGTGTTTTTTTTGCTTTCTCCATGACTTGATCCAACATGTTTCAATATGAAAAAGAAGAGCATTAAACAGCTTAACGCTATAACCGAATGTGTCTCACCTGGGGAGGACGTGGGTCTGCGAGGGGTCGGCGGCGGGGGTCGTGAGGGTCGCGGGGGTCTTGACCCTCTGGATGACGCTGAAGGAGAGTCCATGCCGTTCACACGGCCGTTAGGAGCCGGCGGCTGCTCCTGACCCTCCGAGACCGATGGAGACGGATCTCTGCTTCTCCAGAGAAAGAGACAGGATAACAGGTTGAGAGGTTTCGTTCCAAACCATGTAGAGACATGTGACATTCCTCGACCAATCACAGCTTGGTCAAATCAAACGACTGTTGGCACAAGCTATGTTTCCATCCAAAGATGCGAATTAAACTGGAATATCGCATAAAACAATTGCGAATAAAGCGCAACTGTTTCCATTCAACGAGTCAAAGAGAACAAAATCATCACTTCCTGATAAACTGGCACTAAATATATATAAGAAAAGCCACTGAATATAATCATTTTCATATATAATGAATGACTTGGGCCTCAGAGAGAGCAGACGTAACACAATAAATGCGGTTATTGCTTTCAGAGGCGGATGCTGCTGTTTGGGAGCGCAGTCGTGTAACGCCGGTTTCACACGGACTCTGTTTGCGGTGCGTATGTTTTTCCCGGATCAGTGCGTTCACACAGCACGCGGTTTGGTCCGGTAGCGCAGAGATCGTTTCCGCACGAGTCTATTTTTACCGTGCTGCACGCGCTGAATTAAAGTGACAGCGCTTTGTTTACAGTAAAAATGAACATGGAGATGTAGAAATTTCACAATAAATATATATAATTAAAGTCTACTGTGTTTTACGGGTGTTTTGGCTATGTTTAAAACAAATAAAAGTGCACTTATAGATAAAAAAAAAGGCAACATATGCACTTGTGTGTTGTGGAGGTAGAAAAGGAAAGTTCTTTAAGACCCGCAGGATCTCTAATCTGTAATAAAGATGTAAATGTAGGCACGAGAGGCAACTGCTTCTGTCAGTGCAAAGTTTTCATTTAAAATATTTGTGAAAGCCTAAGACAAGAAAGGCTATATGCAGTGTTTAAATGCTTGAGCGACACAAATCTATAACCAAATGCATTTAATATATGGTTTATATTAATTGAGTTTAACGTGAATATGTCTATGAAAGTTACTGTGAGGATCACAATGCTGAAAAACATGTTCAGTATAGGCTAACAACGTTTGGATTTGAAATCAAAGTAATGGAGAAATGCTGTGTTTGTGGTAAACAGCCGCGGATCAGGAGCGCACAATGAGTCCGTGCTGCTTCTGCACCGCATTCGTAACACATACAGAAGACGGAGCATGTGTGAAACAGGCGTAAGACAGTTATACAGAAAGACTTTGCTCGGGCTTTTCAGAACAACCATAACAACATATGGATGCTGTGAACGAGATCTCGTCTCATAGCTCAAAGTCACATGACTTTGTCAATGCGCAAGGTGGAATATATTACGTAAATGTGTTTACATCGTAATTTATGTGCATTTTTTCCAATCAGATAAAAAGTTAATCCTACTCAGGTTTTTATGCAAATTTTTTGATTTTATGCACATCTTAGCGTTTCAATCCAGCGTTTTTTTTTTATGCGATATTCCAAAATGTGCACAAAAATAGGCGGATGGAAAAATAGCTACAGTAACTACTAAAGAAACACTTTCACTTTGATTGTTCTTTAATAACTAATATGAAGATACCTTCTGCTTGAGTCGTCGTTAAGCTCAGATTCTCCATTTAAAGTATCTGGAAAACAATGCCATTCGTTAGTTGTGCTCGTTTCAGTGTCTTGAATAAGTAGCACTGTTAGTGAAATGACTGGAGCGACTGACTCTGGTTGTTGGCCTCGGCCGACCGGAACATTTCAGGATCCACCTGCAGACCGTCCAAACACACGGACAGATCGCCGATGCTATCAGACTGATCTCTGTCTGCACACAGCTGCAGCGTCTGCACCACCTCACAGACTGACAGAAACACAAGCACAGAGAGAGAGAGAGAGTGAACAAAAACATTACAACTGATGAAAACAGAGCGTAAATGCAGAACAATTCTATTTATATCTGTACATTTTTTTTATAATTTATTTTGAGGGAAAGTGGGTGACCTAGAGTGATTTAACCCAGTACAACTTCCCTAAAGATCAGGGTGGGAGAGGTCGATTATTATAAGGCAGCTCAGCTAAGACTCTTGCTGGTGTAACGATTAATATTCTGCTAAGTGGAAAGATTTTGAATATACATTTTCAGTAAACAGTTACATAAATTGAACTGTTTGACAAAGATTCCATTGGAAATTTGGTATAAAGAATTAAAGAATTCTAAAATTGAAAGACAAGGAAGGATTCTACGATAGATGGAACATGACATTATTTTAATAAATACATAAGAGACCCAGAGGATGCGGGATCAACAGTAGTACAGATATTTGTAGATACTTATAAAAAGAAGGTGAATAAGAAACTTGCATCAAGAATTTATTCCTGTTTAATGTCAACAAAAACACATTCAACAATGTATGTGAAACAAAAATGGGAAAAGTAAGCCAATAGAACTATAACAGAAGAAGTGTGGTTAACTATGTGGAGAACCCAGATGACCACAACTAATTCAGATTCATGGAGGGATGAATATAATAAGGTGTTTCATAACTACAAGAATAAAACATGTCCATACTGGAAATCAAAAAGGTGGTGAATGCTGGAGAAAATGTGGAAATGTAATGGCTGACCATTTTCACATCTTTTGGGACTGTAATATTATTCGTACTTAAGGCTGGAATACACTACACAACTTTTAAAATCTGAACAGATCTGTAAAACACTAGGCATCATACACTTACAGACTTTATAAATGGTGACAAAGGAAAACTGGGCATTATACACTACGTGTCTGAAGTAGAGGTCTGCACGGGCTCAAAACTGAAGCCCGAACCCGGCCCGTACCCGAGATCGTCTGACCCAACCCGACCCAACCCGAGCGGCACAGTTAAATTTAGAGCCCGAACCCGACCCGAAATCACCCCCACCGCCCATAACGAATAAAAAAAAAAGGAAAAAGATTGCATTTCACGATTGCATGCAAAGAAACAGATTAATCAAGGCTCTGTCATTTCACAAACATTTACCAGTTATGAAAGTTTGTGAACATCAGGTGCAGCGGTCGCATACATTCTGCCGAGTTTATGAATTTTGTATGGACAAGAAGATGATGACCGTGCAAATTATGGTCATTTTTTGTCAGTTAAGGCTCGTTAGCATTCTGTCTACTTTAAATCAGACATAAGCTCTTAAATAAGATTGTATTTATTTGAATGAATTAATCATTTATTTGAGAGAGAGAGAGAGAGAGAGACCGAGCGAGCGAGAGAGAGAGCGAGAGACCGAGCGAGCGAGAGAGAGAGCGAGAGACCGAGCGAGAGAGAGAGAGAGAGAGAGAGAGAGAGACCGAGCGAGCGAGAGACCGAGCGAGCGAGAGAGAGACATAGAGAGAGAGCGAGAGACCGAGCGAGCGAGAGAGAGAGAGAGAGAGACCGAGCGAGAGAGAGAGAGAGAGAGAGAGAGAGAGAGACCGAGCGAGCGACCGAGGAAAGTTGCGCGTGCATGTGAACCTGCGTCTGCGCGTCTCTCTCTACAAGCAATGAGGCTTAGTTACTTCAAAAACAGCGATTTTGCCGCCTCATTGCAGATAAATATAATGTTGTGACTTGCGAGTCAGTAGCCTGTCGAAGCTATTTTACTACTAAAAGTTTCCGTGCTGTTTGTGCGCGATCTCTGATATGTGTGTGCGTGCGTCTATGAAAGCAGAGAAGCCTCTGCTTATAGTTTTGGTTTAGCTACAAACCCGAACCCGACCCGACCCCGAAGCTATCCATTAAACATTAACCCAAAACCCGACCCGAACCCCGAAAGTATTTCGGGACCCGCGGGTTCGGGTCGGGTAGCAGACCTCTAGTCTGAAGATCATACACTACCAGACTTTACAGTTGTTCCGATCACAACAAACGGAAAATATCAATCATGTTTGATCTCCTCCGACTGGATAGAATCAAAGTCTGAAGCTAATAAATCTTGAGTCTGTGACCGTCACACACTACGAGATTTTCTGTGGAATCTGTCAGCTGTAATCTGCAGACTGGCTCTGACTTCCCTCATCTAGCGTCGACTTGTTCAGACGGTAAAATCGGGGGGGAATCAGGGCAAAAATCTCGTAGTGTATTCCAGGCTTTACTGGCAAGAGCTGCAGAGAGAGATACATGCAATAATGGGATTGAATCTTGAGTGTAATTTTAAAACAATGTACTTGGGAATTTCTTCTTCAAGAATAACAAAGAAGTAAGAAGGCCATTACAAGGAAATGGCTCAGAGAAGATCCCCATCTGTATGTGAATGGCAGGACATTGTAAATGATGTGTACAGTATGGAAGCGCTGACTCTGTCCTTAAGACAACAATCTACAAACATTCATCATGCGGGGGGGGGACGGTTGAGAAGAAAAGATTTAATCGGTTACCTATGTGTGTTTTTATTTACTCTTCTCCTCTTGTATCTCCCGCTTATGTCATTTTATATGAATCTGAATCTGACTCATAATCAATAAACTGTGTAACTCTTAACAGAAGTTTGTAAGGCAAAATATGATCGAAATCTAAATACTACAAGTTGTATTTGGTGACCGTTTGTATGTATACGTCTGTTATGTTTTTAAGTTGCTCTTATGAATGTGTTCTGTATTTGTTTGGAAAAAAATATTATTATTATTTGGAATGTCTTTTATATAATACTTTTTATGTACTAATATAACAATTTATATTCTACAATTATATTGTATTAATTAAATTTAAATTAAACTATTGAATGATAATATTTTAATTATATAATAACATGAATTATATATAACAGAATAATTTATATTTAACAATTATATAAATGTATATTGTATTGTAGAAATGATTTGTATAATAGTATAATATTTTTTATAAAGTTTATTAACATACAACATATTATTGTATTAACATATCTATATATTGTACCTATATTATAAAATAATATGTAATCTAATATTTATATTATACAATACAAATGATATTTTCTAATATAATATCAATATTGTTATTTACATTTTCAATTAAAATTTAAATTAACTAAATAGTTTATTCAAAAAACATTTTTATTTGTAATTATTTAATTCAAATGTCTACATATATTCTTAGAATTATATTACATAAATTATATAGAATTTAATAAATTATATTATGCAATTATATGAATAATCTATTTTTTATATTATATTTTTATTTTTTATATCATTTTTCAAACAAACACATACACTTTTAAAGTGTTCCTGTGGCTCAGTGGTATAGCATTGTGTTAGCAGCACAAAAGGTTGTGGGTTCGATTCCCAGGAAACACACATACTGATAATAAATGTAAGTCGTTTTGGATAAAAGCATCTGCTAAATGTAAATGTAGAGTGCACAATCACTTTCTAATCAAGTAGGTCCAATAGTATAATTCCTGTCAGAGCAAGTAAACATGGTAAATGGATCATGATGCATCCAAGCAGACTTTAGACAACAAACATAATGACTTAGAGACACAAAGTATTCACGTAGATGCCGTCATTTCTGCTTTTAAAACTAAAACAGAGGGACTCCAGAGATCAGCATTATGCATCAAACCCAGCTAACAGAGCCAGGCTCTTTAATGTGGTTCCTGTGGTTAAAGCGGCAGAGCATAAACACTTACTCTTCATGTCATGTGATTTGAGCGTCTCGCTGACGCCGAGGGTGGCCACACCCAGCAGAACGTCCGACTTCAGCGTCTGGTGACTCCACACACGGAAGATCAGCTTGCTGAACGGAGTCACGATCCTGATGGACACACACACACACACACACACACACACACTCAGCCGCTTGACTGGGCAAACACAGCAAATAATAGAGTCCACAGTCTGACGTCATTAACAATCACTTCACGTCAGGAAGATAAAAGCGGTTTAATAGCATGACCATGTGCATCTGAAGTTGATTCAGGCACTGGTAGAGTCTGTGGGAAATCAAAAACACAGCAGACTCACACAGTGAGCGACTGCTTCCACTTGGGCGAGTGTGTGTTGTTGCATTTCTCCGTCTTCTTGGACTGGCCGTCCACAAACACCTCCACATACGGACTCGGGCCGAACCAGTTCTTCTTGTTGTCCTTGAGTTTGGCCGAGATCACTGCAAACCGAGAGAAAACAACACCGTGATGGGTTTTGCAAACATGTCACTAAACATTACCGAAGAACAGCAGATATTGTGAGGAGGAAGTACAGGTGAAGAGGCTAAAAAAATGTTCGTCTTAATAATGAAAATACACCGTATTGAAACTAGATAAGTTTCAGTGGAAGCAATTAATAGAAATAAATAAAAACTGAAATTAAAAATTAAATAAACCTAAAACAATAATGAATAAAACGACAAAATCACATAACAAAATTACAAAAAAAATTACAAATTTTTTAAATAAAATTAAAGTTAATTCAAAATTGAAACTAGATTTTAAATCACGTGCATAAAAATTCACTTTTTAATCAGACCCTTTTATTAAATGTGTTTTTAAACACAAATTGTTTCATAAAACATCCATGCATATAAACAAGGCTTTTTTTACCTTTAAAAATTAATTTCTAACAAACCCCATATTTTTTTTTTTCCAATAATAAAAAATTATATTCCACATAAATTGCTAATATATAAAGGAAGAAAAGAATACTCCTCTGATAATTACTTTACTTTTAGTCATTTAGCAGACGCTTTTATCCAAAGCGACTTACAAATAAGAAAAAGTAACTAAAATTAAAAGATAAAAATATACATATTATATATACACATTTAAGAAGATAAAGAACTTAAATAAAATGACAAATGCATACAACAACATTTCAAAACTAAACATTTAAATGAAAACAACAAATAAAGCTAAAAACAAGTCAAAATATTAAATCAAGAAAAGTTCTGAGTATAATAATGATTCTAACATAACACTAAAGGCCTAAGTATACTTATTTTTTACAATAGTAAGAATTGGTTATAAAAAAACAATTACCATAATTACCAGTAATATATTTTAAATGTAAGAATACAGGTCTGTACCAGGGTTATTATTATAGTTACTAAAAGTATCAAATATTTGTGCTAATTGAAAATAAATTAGACATGTTCCCTTGGCAACTGAAATAAGTTTAAGTGGAAGCAATTAATAGAAATAAATAAAAACTGAAATAAAAAATTAAATAAACCTAAAACAATAATGAATAAAACGACAAAAGCACATAACAAAATTACAAAAAAAATTACAAAAATTTAAAATAAAAATTTAACTTAATTCAAAATATGAATAAAAGCTATAATCATATAGAAATAAAATAGAATACAAAACAAATGAAATAACATAAGACTGGTTTGTACCTATTACGAAACATGAGATATTATGTTCACTTGAGCAAACTCTCATCATTTGTTAACTCTAACTGAAACAATTCATATAAAATAAAATCTTAAAAACGAAATGAGTTTTCACTTTAGGTTTTTTTGTTGCAAAATCCTACAAAACAAATATAATGTTGTTCAGTAGTTTCGTGTTTATGCCTTTCAGCACAAGAAACGTTTAACATATAATAGAAAAAAGTTACCTTTTTAATATCAGTAGGTATTAATATAATTTGTAGTATTAATTATATTAATTAATATAATTAGTACAGTATTATATTAGCTTACTATGAACAGTCATACACATATAACATGCACACTTCCTGATGAGAGTTTCTTTAGTTTTGGAGATCGCTGCTGAATGAAAGCAAAAAACAAGCTATGTGTTGTGTATTAATATTAGTTTGATATTCTTTTTGATTTTTTTAGTGCCAGAGAGAGGAAAACTGAGTGTACTGCTCCGTGATCAGAACTGAAATCGTAGTGTTTATTAATGAGACAGAAGATCACCGCCGCGGCGGATGAGGAAGAATCACATCAGATAAACGACAGGTGGAAACATATGCAAACATACCCATGATCTGCAGCTGCGCTTTCATCGGGAAGCCATTAGCAGGAGCTGCTTTAGCCACACCGCAGGCCATGACATACGACTACACTGAGACCTGCAAGCACAAAACACAGCACACACATCTCTGCATTTAAGACATTATACAGCTGCACCGCAAACAAAGCAACGAACAGTTCAGCTTGATGAGATTCAAAACTAATCTAATCAAAGATATGAATATCACAAACTAATTCAGCAAATATTGAATCCTCGAAAGTGCTAATTTTAGACTTGTAATTAGACTATTTGAAACTTGTAAACTATACATAAACGATACATAAACGTTTTATTATCAGAATTGGCTATTTTTGAGAAATCACATGTACATTTATGCATTTATCAGACGCTTTACATTCAGGTTATACATTTATTATCAGTATGAGTGTATCCTGGGAATCGAACCCACAACCTTATACGCTGCTAACGCAATGCTCTACCACTGAGCCACAGGAACTTGCATTCTGTACAGGCATTAGGCAATATGCTTAAATTAATAGTAACTTACATCATAACATAACATCTCTTAATTTTCATGAAAGTATACAACACCAGCAATCAAAAGATTGATGTCTGTAAGATTTTGTAATGTTTTTGAAAGAAGTCACCATTTATTTGATAAAAAATTCAGTGAAATATGTAATATTGTGAAATATTATTACAATTTCAAATAACTGTTTTCTAAGTGAATATCTGTTAAAATGTAATTTATTTCTGTGATGCGCAGATGTATTTTCAGCATCATTACTGCAGTCTTCAGTGTCACATGATCTTCAGAAATCATAATAATATACTGATTTACTGAAACATTTCTGATTAATATTATCAGTGTTGAATACAGTCGTGCTGCTTCATGTTTTTGTGGAAACCATGAATATACACTAAAACATTAGTATATATTTAATAAACAGAAAGGTTATTTAAAATGTATTTGTAATTTTTTGTAACATTACTGTCACTTTTGATAACTTTAACAAATCCGTGCCAATTTAAACATGATTTTAAAAATTCACTTATTAAGTATTTGTCTTCCTCGATTTTTAATATTTATAGAATATGTAACATTTAGATTTATTTTCAATCAAAGAATCCACCATTTCTATTTTCACCAAGCAGACTCAAAATATTGTAAAATACACAAAAGTGAAAAAGTGAAAAACTAGGTCAGATTGGATGACCATGACAAGACAGTAAAAAAAATATTATGCAATTTTTCCAAGAAATGCACGGTTTCTCCGGCACGACAGAGGAACTGAAACTCAAGGAAACACGAATCAAGCTCACCATACTCCAAAGCTGTGAACAATCCACACTGATTGCACTATCTTTTGAGAAGAGAAAAATGAGATTGTGCTTTCGTGAAAGTGTTGTGTCCCGCTGTAAGGAGATCCCAGATTACAGGCGCTGGGCTCGTGAACTTCTCCTCCAGTTACGTCACGATCAAACTGAGACGCTCACAAGAGAGAGACAGAGAGTGAGATCTGAATAAACTTCCACTCGAGCTGATCTCTGGGTTAATTATTCATCGCTGATCCTGTGTCAGGCCACAATAACAGCCCTGAGGAAAGACTAAAACACCAGCGAAAGCCGTTTCAATGGCACTGATAAGCTTCCAGGTTAGAGATTATGACAGACGTGTTCCTTTATAATCTAAACGTCACTCAGGCAGCGCGAGGAAAGCCAAAGACGAGTCACAAGTGTCTGCTTCTGCCTGATATATCCTCTGCGTCGTCTTCAACATCCACACTTTCTGCTTTCAGTTTAATGTTCAGTCACTATGAGTTAATAAACACCCTTTTGAGATACGCAACATGACAACTTCTGACTCCACCAATCACGTGAGCTTGGGGGCGGGGCTATCTGTCAGATGAAGGGCGTGTTTGTGGCGATAAAACAGACAAAACAATCCCACAAAAGAACCGGGACATATCTAGAGACCAGTTTATATGAAAGATTAAACACCTAGCATCCACCCAGAACATTCTAGCAGCACAAAGCAATGTTTTATAATCCATAAACTTCTATTAATAACTTATCTTAAAAACTCAACAATACTCTTTACAAAAGAGTACAGTAGTACAGTAATATCGTGGTACTTTTATTTACCACATGACTGTCTGGAATATTTGTTTGTGACAGTATTTTATAACCAAATCTATAATCTATAAAAAATATACATAATTTATTAACCAGTGCTGTCAAATGATTAATCGCGTATCCAAAATACAACTTTTGTTAACATAATATGTGTGTGTACTGTGTATATTATATATATATAAATAAATAAATACACACATGTATATATTTCAGAAAAATATGTTATGTTTATATTTTAGAATATATTAACATATAATATAACATTATATGAATATAAATATATTCATGTAAATACATTTTCTAAATCTATGCTGTATGTGTTTGTATTTATAATAAATATACACAGTACACACACACATATATTAAGCAAACAAAAATGTTTATTTTGGATGCGATTAATCGTTTGACAGCACTAATATAAAACAAATCTATCATCTTTCTAAAATCTACAAACAATTATTTTGGTAATCGATTAATCTGTCGATTATTTATTCGATTAATCGGGTACGCTTGCCGGATTTTATTTCCATGTATATAGTTTCACTCTTCTACTATGTTTAATGTGCGTTTGTCTATATAAATATGTTATTCACTTCTTGATGTGATCTGATTAATCGATAATTGTTGTCGATTACTTTCATTATTCACTGTACTGTGGTAAGGTGATGGTATGAAATGATAATTATTTAGCAGACAATGGTAATGGTATGAAATGGTAATATCATAGTACTTTAATTAACCACATGGCTGTCTGGAATATATGATTGTGACAGTATTATAAGACATGTATTTTGGTAATTGTTTAATTTACTCGATTAATCAATCATTTACTCGATTAATCGGGTAAACTTGCAAAATGTTATTTCAAAACTAATGTGTTCTAATGTGTGTTTGTCCATAGAAATGTGTTATTTACTTAAGTGAGGTGATCCGATTAATCGATAATCGTTGTGGGTTACTTTCATTATCCATGAGGAGTTGTTGCTGCCCTGATCTAATCATTACTGTACAATTACTCAAGTTTTGCAATGAAGCTATAACCATTTTCAAAAGAGATACCATGGCACTTTTAGATTCACTCTTTTTTGTTAGTAACAACAAAAGTTACTTTTAAAAGTCATGCATTACAATATTGTGTTACTCCTAAACAGTAAATAACTGTATTATTTAGTTACTTTTTACGGAAAATAATATTATGTTAGTTTTGCATTACTTTTTGTCACCTGGGCAGGGCTTACGTATTTGTTTTTTTAATGACAAAAACTCTAAAAGTTATATTTGTGGCAACCGCAAAAGCACCAAAAGTGAAATAAGTGAAAGAAGCAGGAGTAATAGGAGTACTTCACTCCCAATTTCTCTCAACACAGGGACAGAAGAGCTGTCGGTGAATAAATGAGAAAACAAAGTCATTTGTGTCACATAATTGAAAGTGATGTGTAATTAACAAGTGATGTGTTACTTTAAAAGTTACTTGAAATAAGTAATCTGATTATGTAACTCACATTACCTGTAAAACATTACCCCTAAAACTGTTACTAACTATCAATTTTTAACTGATATCTCCTGTTAACATGCGTTTTTATGTGATTGATTGAATCATATGGTAACAAAAACCCCAGCTGATCTAAACACTATATTAAACACAGTCACATAGCAGCCATAAACCTGACAAACACCAGCTTTTTGAACACAAATGACATATCTTTAACACACATCAGTTCCAGAATGGGTCAACATGTACAGAATGACCATAGAAATGGTTTTCTTCAAAATACTAGTTACTACAGTCATTGCTAGTACTGTAAACTCACAATAAATCCGCTTTAAGCACTGGAAGCAGCTTTCAGGCCTTTACTAAATAACACTAGGCTATAGTGATACCATTGTACAGTGAAGTATAAGTGGAAAAATATTTGGTAATGACTGGGTATTTAATTAAACACCATGATATTCACATGAAATTGCAAGATAATTTAAATAATACCACAATAATTAAATATGATTATATTTTTTCTCCATGCACTTACAAAATTCCCTTTTTATATATACCATAGTGGTACAAAACATGAATTCTTGGTACTGCCATAGCCATTTTAATACCATGGTATATATCAATATACTATATTATTACCATTCTGTTTTGATCATACTGGAGGCTAATAACAAGTAACAAAACTCTTTTTTAGGTACATATTTTTTTTTTTTCGCGATATTTTTGTTAATGTTGATGGAGATCAGATCGAGCAGCTTCAGGACAAACCTGTTTAGCACGGAAATATTTAAATCATTTAATCAGCTGAAACCATAACCAACAACAAACTCAAGCTAAACATCTGACATGACAGTATTAACATGCCACATGTGTTCATACATGACCCGATCATATCAGTAAACAATAAACGCCCCGAAACATCTCCAGGCACATGTTATTCGATTCCCTCTGACTCTCGTTGTCAAAACAGAGCTATTTATATGAGATTCAACCCGTTAAAGTGATCGGTCGAGCTGTCAACACGACACGGTTTCGCTATAACGCAGTGAACACACACAAGCGCGTATACACACGGTAAAGTCCAGCACAGTCTCGATCAGCTGACCGTCTCTTACCCGAATATATCCGCGGGTCAGATGTGAGACGTGAAGCCGAACCGACCCGTCTTCAGATACTTTATTACACAATCCGTACCGAGCGACTCCGGTTTAGATCCAGGAATGAACTTCCGCCATCTTCGCGGCAACACGTCATCAGAGACGCTGTTCTGAGCCGAAGTCCGTGTCACGTGACTCGCATTCAGCCGTTATTCCACCAGAGGACGCTTTATGGCCCAGAGAGCCTGTTCTCCATTCAAATCTCAAGACAATATTTTCTTTTTAAAGACATTTTTAGGAATTTTTTTTCTTTCTAGCCTGCTAATATTAAAGATTCGTTTTTGGCATAAATATGCAAATTTAGATAAGTAAATTTATTTAAAAAATAAAATAAAATTAAACGCTGAAGTAATCATAATCCACTGTGATTGGTCAATCCTGACCGGCGCTGAGAAAACCACGTGACCAACGCAACAATTTGCTCCCAAATAATGACAAATTTGAATAACCGGTACATTAAAAGTTTACTCCACCCCAAAATTAAAAACGAGAATACTCTTTGTACGCAAAGAAAATACAAATAACGACTTTAGTCAACAATTTGTCTCCTCCGTGTCACCGCAGCGCCATTTTGGAGAATATCCGCTGGACGCAAACAGGGCCATACGCAGGTCTTTATAAATAACGTTACCGAGGTCCCAAAATGTAGATTGGTAGGGGGTTATGGGGCATGCTACCCCGAGAAAAGTTTGATTTATGTGTGCATTTTAAGATGTTTTAAGGCTCATAAATTGGATGATAATAATATAGGTTTAAAACCAAGTCAGTGTGCAGATTAATCAGATGAAATGTTTCAATTAATGATCCATGCTACAAACTGGAAATAGAGAAGATAAACGTTTGTTTATAATTATCCTGGTAGCCTTCAGTAAAATCAACTGTATAAAAATGATTAAACGTGAATGTTGTTTTTTATATTTTTAATTCACACTAACAGAAATTAATCTTTTCCAATAGGTTTAAAATGATTTTTACATGTTATGGGCATTTTTATCTTTATAAAGCCATTTTTTTCTAAAAGTGTCCATTATCTTTTGAGTCAAAATCTTACACGCAATCAGTGAATTAGATTAATAAATCATTTGGGCTGTTACCAAACAAATGAAATCAGCACAGAAGCTGCATCTGAACAGTTTACACACTGTTTAATGCAAGACATGAATGCATTTAACTGCAGTTACAAATGCATAAATAATGCTTTGATAAATTAAACATAAAACGTTAAATACTGATATTTGAAATGATTTAAAACATGCAAAAAAGTCGAGATGTGAAATTAAAACCACCAATAGGTAACAGTAAATAACTCTTAATAAGTGAGTCACTGCGATTGAACCGAATCATTGAATGAAACACCATCATGTTGCTCAGAGACACAAAAAAGTGCTGCGGCTGTGTTTGGAATTATTGTTGTTGACGAAATAGAGAAAAAACAGGCAATATGGTGTCTGGAGTCTCTTAATTATAATATATTATGTCTATTATTATGGTTATAATTATAATTAAGTCTCTTAATGGAACTTTTTGTTTTTGAGCTCTTGTAAAAACACATTTGCAATCATGGTTATTTTGGGAGAAAATGGCACTCAGTGTGTTAATTGAATAACTATGAAGTGGTATTTATATATACAATGTCTGCCCCATGTCTTGTATTTGTGATCATTCTAAATGTAGTATTTAATTAAACTGAATCATGCACCCTAAATGCGCTCTAGTCTAGACTTCACGTAATGTAAGCATGCGCTCTATAGGGGCGTTTTGAAAGGTTTTTGCAAAATGTACGATATTTTACAACAATTACGATATTATCATAGACTATATATCGCACACCCCTACCGCTGAGGCATCTCAGATGAGGAGATCTGTTATCTTGACTTTTTATCCTTGCAGCACAAAAGCAGAATTAATATAAGGTTATTATTTTACAACTTCTGTTATTGACAAAATACAGAGATCCGGATCTCGGGGCCCTCAATGGTGGGTACGGCCCTGGACACAAATACGCTGTTCTGTGTCCGATGCACCACAGGGACACGGTTTCTACGTTTATTTATGCTTTGATTTGAACGAGAAAGCGTATCTGTGTGGTGTGGCTGACTTCAGCGAACGCAGTTTGCATTCAGCTAACGCGGATGAGACGAATTGTTGAATAAAGTTGTTATTTTAGTTTTCTTTGCTTACAAAAAGTATTCTCGTCGCTTCATAGCGTTACGGTTGAACCCCTGATGAAAGATGGATTATTATTCTGATAATGTCTGTCTTTTCTGGGTCTTGACCGTGCTTGTTTGGCGGTCAACGGGACGGTCACAAACCTCTCGGTTTACATCCGAAATATCTTCAATTGTGTTCTGAAGACGAACGAAGCTTTCACGGGTTTGGAACGACATGCGGGTAAGTGATTAATGACGACATTTTAATTTTAGGGTGGAGTAACCCTTTAAAAACACATTGTGAAGAATGTATCATGCCATACACTGTGATATGTTCAAGCTACTTAGGAGTACATGACCGTTCTACCATGTTTCAATCCTAAAATACCCATTGACTTGAGACGCGTAATGAAGTTTTAGCTAAAAATTTTAATAGCCTACACAATCAATGATAACAATAGTCAAACATATAAAAAATTAGGCTACTATATTTATAAATATTATTGCATGTACTCACACACACACACTCAGAAATATATAATTATGTTATACTATTTACACAAATGTTTGAGTGTATTTTATATTTTCAAAGCTGGTCACATTTACTACAGTAAATGTATATTATTTTAGCAGATACTTTTGTCTTCACAGCACATAAATAAGGAACGCTGCAACCAAGAGGTGCTTCACACATCAGGGAACACTTTAAAAAACAATCAAATTATACACCCTGCAAACTCTTGTGCAAGTCATCAGCACACAGAAGCAGCAGCTCTTCTCTGAGATGAGCAGAACCTCAGATGATCGATAAGAAATATAACGGTGGTGATTCCCAGCAGACCAGACAGAACCAGACGAACCAGAGCCTCGGTGACACCACAGTGATCCACACAACCTGAAAGAGAACAGAGCTGTTCATAAACACCGTCTGTCTGTCTGTCTGTCTGTCTGTCTGTCTGTCTGTGGAGACACTGAAGCAGCACAGAAGTTATTATGGCAGGACGAGAGTTGTGTGATAAATGTAGTTCTCGTACCTTCGTGTCGTGGGCAGATCTCGTTCATGTGAAGATGGACGGTTTTGTTATTCACTGGATTCACAGCCGTGCAGCTGTAGATCTCTGGATCATTATAATGAAGCTGTAATGGTAAACTGAGGTTGATGTTGAGATCAGGATTGCTCGTCTGATTCAGTATTTCACCTCCTTTATACCACGAGATGAACACACCTCGATCATTTCTTACTGAGCAGAACACAGAGCAGAACTCCTCCATTGACTGTGACTGCTTTAAAATACCTGGAAGAGATTTGTTTTGAATGTGTTACATTCAAAGTCAAAAAGAGTCAAAGACAAGCTCTTGCCCCTCTCGTCTAGCGATAACCATTTTACAAGACAAGATGGCAAACCAAGTGAACGGACTAAAAAGACTCACCCGAGGATCGATCCACAATAACCAATGATTTGCTCTCAATAGCAGGTACAGAGACAGGTGCTTTAGGACGAGACAAAGATGTACATCTTTTAAATCTTGTACATCTTTTAGATTTTCCACAAACCAAGTCAAACAGATATTCATTCATTAAGTGATATATTTTGTCTACATTATTTATAGTTCTAATATGATGATATTTGACATATCAAATCATGTAAAATGCCCACCTAGCTGTTTATAATTCACTCTCAAAAGCTGTCACTGGGGGGGTTGGTAAGTTCTCAAGGTACAAATATGTACAAGTATTTATATGCAACCTTAGGGATAAATAAGGTACAAAGTACCGCCCCAGTGATAACATTTGTACCCTTTTATCTGAGACTGCACAGGCACTTGCACTTACATTTACTGGCTGTAACTTACCATATACACCAACTTTGATCTTCCTCTCAGAGACATGTAATCTGATGGAGACCGATGCTTCATAAACTCCAGAATCACTGGTGCTGATATTACAGATGGTCAATGATCCACTCTCTTGATCTAGTTGTAATCTGTCATAACGGGTAAAAACTTTCCCATTATTCACATGTGCTATGCGGGAGGTAAGATTGCTCCTTTTAAAAAACCATATTGTGTCTTTATTTGGTTGAGCTCCTGTATGTAGAATAAGAGCATCTCCTTCCATCACGGTCTTCACCTCATCCCATCCACCATTCACTACATCTGAAACAATATGCATTGGGTTATATAGCATTGGATTGTATCATTTCAAACAGAATTTATCTCAAGTTTGATGTCCTGCCGCAAGTCCCTTCAACGGATAGTGAGAGCAGCTGAGAAGATCGTTGGTGTCTCTCTCCCCTCCCTCCAGGACATCTACAGCACCCGTCTCACCCACAAAGCCCTCAGCATTGCAGGTGATCCCACCCACCCGACACACAGCTTCTTCAGTCTGCTGCATCAGGGAGGAGACTCCGGAGTCTCCAGGCGAGAACCAGCAGACTGAAGGACAGCTTCATCCATCAGGCTGTCTGGAAGCTGAACTCCCTCCCCCCCAGGACCTCCCCCCCAATGTCCACACCCCCAGGACCTCCCCCCCCAATGTCCACACCCCCAGGACCTCCCCCCCCCAATGTCCACACCCCCAGGACCTTCCCCCCCCAATGTCCACACCCCCAGGACCTCCCCCCCCCCAATGTCCACACCCCCAGGACCTCCCCCCCCCCCAATGTCCACACCCCCAGGACCCCCCCCCCCCCCAATGTCCACACCCCCAGGACCCCCCCCCAATGTCCACACCCCCATGACCCCCAGCTTTTGCCTAATCACGATTGCGATTTCATTTCGATTAACCGAGCAGCCCTAGTCTGAAGCCATCAATATTGGGTGGAACTAGCGTCCTGTAAAAGGCTGTCTACAAGTTCACTGACACGGCTTAAACATTTAAGGAAAAGCAAAGGGAAAGGCCTTTGTAAAAAAAAAAATCAGACCAGTGAAATGTGGTTAAAATGGTCAAATGTGCACTATTTAAAGCTGAATATTTCACCATTTTTGGCTTAGTCCAAAAATGCAGGATCCTTTTTTGGTATATGTTAGTTTTACACAGAATGTAATTCTGTTGACTTGCTTGTTTTTACTGAAGGTCTGAAACCTAAAGGACTTGCATATATGTGACTTCCTCCCACCTCCAAACCACAACAAAGAAAATACCATCACTGCTGCTTGCCCTGAAATCATCACTCTTTCCGTTAAAGAGACGCATATACAAAACATATTCTCTGTTTTATTATATGTGTGAATAATGCAACAACCAGAGGTGGACTTACTGAGTTTTCCCACAAATCAATTTCTTTAAACTATCTGACTATAAACGGATTAGAAACAGAGTAGCCTTCTCACAACATGTTTATTTTACACGGAACAAAGAGTATTAACCTGCATTTTCACACTAACACTAATGGTGTTTGTCCCTTTTCATGTGAACAGCAAGTTTTATTAAACACATTTACAGTGAAAATAGTTTGTTGCATTGAGGATAAGTACAAAACATGACTTGAACACGTTTCATTAAGTTAACCGAACAGAGAACATGAATTGACATGAAAATAAAAAACATGATGAGGTTATATCTTACCTTTAACACCGATGAAAATCATAATGAAAACCCACATGCTGATGAACATTTACAGGTATTTCTTGATGAGCTCACTCGAGCAGCATGAACATGTGAGATCTTCTCAGAGAAGATATGCTCTCTGTAGTTTCCGGTTTCTTTTGTGGTCTTTTTGTAGTTCTTTTTCCTCTTATTACTCTCTGATTGTGTCTAGATGTCACTTATTGATCTGTTGCCCTGTGTGTTTATTTCATCTTTTGTGGATATTGTTGTCCTCAGTTCTGCTTTTAAGTTTCCTTGGTTTCTGTTCCTTGTTTTTGGTTTATTGTATGTTTGATTAAAGTAGCATTTTGATTCTATACTCTCCTCCTTCGTCTCTAATTTCACCCAAAGTTGGAGAAGACTCGACCAAAGAACGGATCCATCATCAAGGTCTATGTGCCTCCATCAAACCAATCGCTCCATTGAGGACTTTTTGGACATTCCTCACTGGTTTACTGGGACTTTGTACTCATTGATTTGGACTAACACATCTCCAATCACTACATGATGGCCCTCGAGGGAACCTTGTGAGTTCCTGGAAGGCCTGGAGGGAGCCAAAATAACTACAATATGACTACAAAAGAAACAGAAAACTTGACTGAACAAAGAGAACAGGAAGTGACCATGAAATCAGTTACACCAGCTTGCTTCAAAACAGGGCCGTTTCTCAATACCAAGTACGCAAAGTTCGGACTTCACAAGTTCGACTCGGGAATGCAAACTCTCGAGGACTTGATAACGTCAGTCAGCTCGCCTAAGTTACCTACACTGTACAATACAACGAAATACAATATCAAACACCACTGCCTCTTTTTGTAAACATATAAATAGCCGCAAAAATGTAGTTAATGGAATATACATAGGCTACATTACAGTGAAACGAAATATTATATCAAACTGCATTGCCTCTTTTCAGTTTAATTTAAAATATGAATAGCATAGACTGTAAAAAACATGGACGTAGTGTCCATAATGTCACCCGTAGGTTTCTGAAGAACATTTTTGAAGCTTAAAGTGGGAATTGACAGCCGTCGCCATCTTGGCTGCGCGTCACTCCCGTGTAATTGAAAGTGGGCAAAAAGGCGGGATGTGGGTGGAGCTGGTTGTTGAAACCACGCCCACCAATCGCGACAGCGGTGACAGCAATCCACCTGTCACTCAAGTGGCCACGCCCTTAATTATGCAGAACTTTAAGGTTTAATATAATTTAAACGGATGAGTTATAAAAAGAATTCACCCCCTCACAGTTGTCATGAAAGGCAAAATTAGCTATATAGATCAAAATAATGTTTTGCACCAGGCTGTAAACGTGTTTTTTTCTGCTGTAAAGTTGGGCATTTTAACATGGGGAGTCTATGGGATTGACTCCCTTTTGCAGCCAGCCAGCAACAAGCGACGTGATATCGAGTTCATTATCGAAAACAATTCACTTGTGAGTGAACTACGGCTCTGTGTATTAACTGCCGCTCCGTTTGAAAACAGGTGATGGAGATTTACCGCTAATCAAGGAACCGGCTTTACTGGCAAGATGCGCACACATATCGCATGAGATATATCGCCCAGCCATACCTGGAAGAAATAATAGATTCATGAGACCAAAGATTGCCTGTTAGATTCACTCAAAACGAATTGTACCTCATGTTTAACCCCTACAGAGACATCAGAGCCAGCGGCAGATGTCAGAAGGACTAGCCGCGGTGGGAACGCTCTCGGCGGATACATGAGCACTGAGCGCCCGGTGATCGCGTGGAGCTCACGCTTCCGAGATCAGCAAAGCACAATTTCAAATAGGTGCTATATTTATAAATAAGATGCAAATTTGAGTTTTAAACAACTACATTCTCGCCTGAAATACTCTTAGAACTGCATTTCATGACACAATACCAGTAATATTTAAAAGATGTTGCGGGTTTCCCCTCATTAACGTTCGCTGATTGGTGTGAAATGCATTCTGGGATACCGGCTGCCTCGTGTTTGCACAAGTCACCGCTTGATGCGTCCTCGATAAAAGGGGCGGCTCAAGAACATATCCGGGGATTTTAACTGAACTTTGTTAAAGATGTGAACTTTGGAACAGCACTTGGATGACGACTGATGACGTTTCACAAGTACAGACTAGAACGCATAGTGAGAAAGGGCCCGAGGCTTATAATTACTCACACTTGTGCTCTTTACATTTGAGCACTTGTCTGCTTAATGACGTGTTTCCTGTATTTGGCCCAAGTGTTCAAGTGAGCATGAAGACCACAACAAGTGTGGTTGAGAGAATCTCATTACATGATACTTACAGTGTATCTTACAGTGTTGTAAATCTGCAAGTGTCCACAGAGCTTTATTTAGATTTTCAATACTTTGCATTTTAAAATACACTATGTCTGTTCAGAGGTCTCTTACACAATTTAGTAATTGTGGTGCTTCTAGTTAAGTTATACAAATTATTTGCAAATGTTGTACAAAATACCCCTCTCTTAGCACCAAGAAAAGTGCAAGTCTTTGTGTTTTACTATAAGTAATGTTTAATTAGGCCAATTATTAATATTTAACTTACACTGGAGAGGTTTCAACAACATCATGTGAGGCAAAAAGTCTTGATTTATTTTCAGAACATGATGCAAGATGCTGGGATAGTCGTCAAGATAATGTGGATTTATCCGTCAAGGGCACTGCATTGTGGTGTTTTCAGGAACGGGACAGTCTTGCACAGTCTTGACGTGTGTGTGTGTGTGTGTGTGTGTGTGTGTGTGTGTGTGTGTGTGTGTGTGTGTATAATATTCACACAAGTAGTCACTCTAATATTTTAGAGTGACTACTTGCGATCATCTGCTGAAGAGGGAAGATTGATGTTGATTTCCCCAGTTTTTCCAATCTGTTGAATCCATTCACTAAAAGAATAAAATAATTCAGCAACTCTTTAGCATCTATTCTATCATTACACCACTAGGGGGCAGACAATGACTGTCTTGTGGTGACTGAAAGCTTCCAGTAAACCTCAATAAAACCAGTCAGAGACACTTACAGTCATTCTTCATAACTCTAATAAAGGATTTCACACAAAAAAACAACTACAAAATACTTTGTCACTTAATGAAAGAATACGTTTAGACTTGGAATAGATATCAGTATGATTGTTGCTATATGTAGAAAATTGCTTATTTAGTTTTATATGTTATGTTATATAACCATTTTGAAAAGACCATAAACACCTGTGCAAATTGGTCTTCACTTTGTTTTTGCTTTCTTTGTGTCTGAGTGAGAAATGTATTCATGTTGTCTATTTTGACTGAAGTAATCGGGTCATTCTTCATATGTGGTGTCCGTCTAATTTACAACAGTTGAAATAAACTTTAAATACCAATAAATCATTAAATGTTTGCATGTTTTTATACTGTAGAGTAAACACAATTTGTGCACTGTTAATAATACTCTAAATAATAGTAAAATATTTTTTATGAATACATACTTATGAATTCATCATGGCAGCCTCCATTTTAGAGAAGTCTAAGGCTGATTTGTCTGTGGTGTTACTGTCTTTTCTGGTAACACCACAGGGCCTATAGTAACTTGCTATATAAAGTCTGTGGTGTTACTGTCTTTTCTGGTAACACCACACAGCCTATAGTAACTTGCTATATAAAGTCTGTGGTGTTACTGTCTTTTCTGGTAACACCACAGAGCCTATAGTAACTTGCTATATAAAGTCTGTGGTGTTACTGTCTTTTCTGGTAACACCACAGAGCCTATAGTAACTTGCGATATAAAGTCTGTGGTGTTACTGTCTTTTCTGGTAACACCACAGAGCCTATAGTAACTTGCAATATAAAGTCTGTGGTGTTACTGTCTTTTCTGGTAACACCACAGAGCCTTTCTGCAATATAAAGTATGTGGTGTTACATCTTTTCTGGTAACACAGAGCCTATAGTAACTTGCAATATAAAGTATGTGGTGTTACCATCTTTTCTGGTAACACCACAGAGCCTATAGTAACTTATGTGGTGTTACTGTCTTTTCTGGTAACACCACAGAGCCTTTCTGCAATATAAAGTATGTGGTGTTACATCTTTTCTGGTAACACAGAGCCTATAGTAACTTGCTATATAAAGTCTGTGGTGTTACCGTCTTTTCTGGTAACACCACAGAGCCTAAGTAACTTGCAATATAAAGTATGTGGTGTTACTGTCTTTTTGGTAACACCACAGAGCCTATGTAACTTGCTATATAAAGTCTGTGGTGTTACCCTCTTTTCTGGTAACACCACAGAGCCTATAGTAACTTGCTATATAAAGTCTCTGGTGTTACTGTCTTTTCTGGTAACACCACAGAGCCTATAGTAACTTGCAATATAAAGCATGTGGTGTTACTGTCTTTTCTGGTAACACCACAGAGCCTATAGTAACTTGCTATATAAAGTCTGTGGTGTTACTGTCTTTTCTGGTAACACCACAGAGCCTATAGTAACTTGCTATATAAAGTATGTGGTGTTACTGTCTTTTCTGGTAACACCACAGAGCCTATAGTAACTTGCAATATAAAGTCTGTGGTGTTACCGTCTTTTCTGGTAACACCACAGAGCCTATACTTGCAATATAAAGTCTGTGGTGTTACCGTCTTTTCTGGTAACACCACAGAGCCTATAGTAACTTGCGATATAAAGTCTGTGGTGTTACTTAAAAATGATATGTCAATGGCCGTGTCACCAGTGTTTGATTGCAATTATTTACAAATCTAAATGTTCTTAAGCTTTTATTTTAATGGATATGGCATATTAAACGCATTTTAAATGCATAGCAATATATTTTATTAGCAAAACAAACAAACAAGCAGTTTTAAAAATTCTGCCTCTTATTTGCCATCCCAATTGAAGAATGACCCAATCATTGAATATATGTTTTGCCAAAGCAAAACATGATTGTAAAGCGCTTTGGGTGTACAGCAATACACAATAAAGCGCTATTTAAATGCATCATTTATTCATCAGTTTAGACAAATTGGACTTCTGAAAAGTAAAGTATTGAGCAATGGGTCAAAGGCACAGTGAGGGAAAAATGTTTTCTTGTAAAATAAATACATATGTTGCATCTTATTATTAATAATAATAATTAAAAAGTCTATATGCTACAATAAAACACTACAATGACAAATTCATTTAGGCCTATATTAAACTTTGAGCTTTTATAAACAATATGAATAAGGGAAATATGTTTTACCCGCATTGTAACACAAATAAATAAATGGTGGATTTCAACTTTCTTTAAAACTATCGTAGTCTGTGGTTCATTGTGGTTCACTATCCCCCCCCCCCCCAACCCCCCTCCCCAACCCCAACCCCCCTCCCCAACCAACCACACTATCCCCAACCAACCACACTATCCCCAACCAACCACACTATCCCTGTCACGGGACCGCGAGGGAGCCCGTGGAAAAAGTGGAGATCTGGGTCCAAATGCAGGTAAGCTCTTACTTCTTTATTAACTCAAAAGCCAACAGGCAAAAACAAAACAATAATCAGAAACGGGACACCCCAGACGGCAACGTAGTGCTGGTGTCCCGAGCGCACAAACCGAACGTAATCGGTACAACAACAACACAGTAAACTACAAACACATACCCAAGTGAGTGCGGGTAAAGGTAATCTAGCCAGACAGAGGGATGGGGGTGAGATGTATAAATAGTCCACAGATTAAGACCAGCTGGGAGTGATGAGTGGGTAAACAGGTGTGTGGAGTGAAGTTGATGAGTCCAGGAGGAAGGGAGGTGGCGCCCTCTGGCGATGAGAAGGAGGACGCCGGGCCTGGACTCCTGACACTACCCCCCCTTAAAGGAACGGCTTCCAGACGTTCCCAAGCCTCCAACCAAGGGAACGGCAGAGCGGGGGCGGAGTAGGGGAAGGGATGGGGGGGCCAGGCCCATGTAGTGGAAGAGGGCCGCGAGGAAAAGGGTGAAAAATAAATCACCATCATTTACCATGATTTACTGTAGTAACACTAACTGCACCATGGTATTGAGGCAGAGAGGTGGGATATTTATATTGAATTTTAGTATATTATTCATGTAGACTGTTTGTGCATTTATACAAAAATTGTTTAGACTACTATTTTTTATACAAATACCTAGAAAATATTAAGTTACATTATTACCATGGTATTGAGTATTCTAGATTGTGCTTTATTTGTGTGCGTTAGCTTTTATGAATGTAATGTGTCATTTCTATTTCTTCAACGTCTTGTAGATTTCTTGTCAATGTGTCTGTATATTTTGAGGAAATAAATATTTATGTGCCACATATTTATCACACACGACTTTGACTGGTGTTTTGTCATCGGATTGGTTAATGTGTTTTTAACTTCATTTCACTCTGCCGAGATATCATAAATGTTAAACATTAAACATTCTTTTATAAAGCATGTGCATAAGAAGTCTACAAATGCAAGATATAAGAATGCTATTTGTTTTATTTGTAAAAATGAAATTTTAAGGGCTGATTCAATGGCTATGAAGCTCCTAAATCATAATAATACTGATTTTTGGAAAGAAGTCAGAACTCTTAATAGTTACAGAGTATCTCTTCCTTGTACCCTAGATGGAGTTTCTGGGGCAGATAATATTGTAGAATTATATGTGTGTGTATGTGTGTGTGTGTGTGTGTGTATGTGTGCGTGTGTGTGTGTGTGTGCGTGTGTGAGTAATGTATTTACATGTATTTAAGGATGTAGTCTTTGTGAGTTACTCATTCTTCATCACAATGAGTCCCGAGGGCCTTTTAAGCACAGTTTAGTTTCTTGTCAGACTAACGGCATTGCAGACCGTTTTCACGAGTACTTCCTGTGTTTTTCAGTTTTGTGGTCAGCAGTCAGTCACTGCTGTATGAAAGTATATTCATTCCTAAAAATACTTGAAGGGGAAGTACAATGTTGCTGTATTTCATAAATGTATTGCATAATTTATTCAATGTCTTGCTGATTAATTGTCATGTTTATGTTCTTGTATGTCTGTATTTTAATGAAATATATATTTCACACCTTTGACTGGTGGCTGGTGTTTTCTCATCTGATTGGTACAATAATGCTCAAAAACGGTAGGCTAATAATAATGATCAAATGAAAGTAATAATAATGACACTATAAAATTCACTCTGCCTTATTATCATAAATGTGAAATAAAAATTCATTTATAAAGTTTGTACAGTTTAGATGAAAGCCCTTTTCATAATAAAATATTAATATTTCATGAAAATATGGATTTGTAGATTCATTTTGTTTTGTGATTATAACTGTATTTAAATGTAGGCTACTTAAATATTTTTATTCTCACCTCGGTCGTGGACAATTCCTGCCGGAGCCGAGATTCGAACCCACAACCTTGGGTTACAAGTCCGACGCTCTATCCATTAGGCCACGACTGCCCTGCAAATTAAGGCACCGCTGGGATTTGTATTTTACATTTCTAACAGTGTTTGGCAAGTAAGGCCTTGCATTCCCCAAACATTTTCTGCATTTATATGCCGTCATAAAAAAAAAGATCCAGTATT
>CM049864.1:2414120-2431620 GCA_027474115.1 Schizopygopsis malacanthus | reverse complement strand
GCGGCCGTGTTTACAACTGAATTGTGTTAAAAAATGAAGCTCTGTTTCACTGTCGGCGTTTTCTTTTTCGGTACGTAGAGAGAATGAGGGTTAATTGAAGGATTATTGTGTTTACTTCAACTTTAAAACTGGTCTGGCCGAGTTGTCAATCCCTTGTATTATACGCGACCTGAGGCCTGTGTTTTTATCGCGAGTACAGTCGCGCATTTGTGCTTGTGTGTTAATCGTGTGACCAGTTTGTCGATATATAGTGTGTGATGATGTTTTTTCTCTCCGTCAAACGCACTTTCTGTTTAAATTTAAATGTGGCTTGTTGATGGGGTGTTAGCAGTCCGAGCATCTCAGACTGCGATGTTTTTCACTGAAGTACGTTAACAGTTAACGTTAATGCCAAAATATATTTTGTAGTCACTTCAAGTAATTTGGTTGATGCATGTTTATGCAATTTAATCTGCTGTTGATGCAACAGTACGGAATTTCTTTCATTCATCGATGCACGCATATTATGAGCTTAAAGGACAATTCAATCATTATTTAAATCAGTGCATTTATTCTGTGATAAATGGTTGGTCATTGAATAACCTGGACTTTCTAATCAGACTAGAAATGAATGAAAACGAACAAAACAAAACGTGAATAATGAATGCTATGTACAGAGTAGAATGTGTGCTCTGAAGACTGGGAATGCATTATATAGTACTTTCACTTTATTGATGTTGGAATAAATAAGATGGCAACTTGTGTTATAAAGCATAATACATATTATATTTCTGTCCCAAACAGTCGCTGTGTGTGCTGGTGGGTTGAATTTGAAGGCATCTGATGGAGATAATGTTACCATACCCTTCAGAAATGCAGGACTGGAGCGAGCTGACCAAGTGATGATAACGTGTACAAGAGAAAGTCAGAAGACTGTGATTGCGCGGTACTGTCGCTGTGCACACTGCTGGGACTGTAATGTCGTGGAGACACCTCGAGTCTTTCTGAGAGTTAAAGAAGGAGACTTAATTCTTCAAGATGTCAACTCCAATAACTCAGGACTCTATGAAGCAAAAATCATCACTGACAACAATTTGTTCAAGACGAGTGCTACACTTGATGTCAACAGTAGGTGTATTACTGTAATATGTCTGCCTGTAATGTTCCAGAATCGAGAGTGTGAGAAAAATAATACAAGTGGTCATGATTGTGCTCGTATAGTCATAACAATTAAGGTGCTGTTAGTTCTACTTGAGCTGTAATGACTTGTGATATTGTAAAGCATTTTATCTAATGTTTTTTTTTCAGAAATATTGATATAAACTAAAAAGTGATGTGAACTAAAACTGCAGAGACTATGATTTTAAACAGGCAAATGGGTTTTTGCAAAAGTCTCAGTTGAAAACAATTATGAGTGAAAACATTTAGGCGATCTTGATGTAAAAACTCATCATTTGATCCATTGAATGAACTCAAGATGGACAGGTGCATCTCAATTAATTAGAATGTCGTGGAAAAGTTCATTTATTTCAGTAATTCAACTCAAATTGTGAAACTCGTGTATTAAATAAATTCAATGCACACAGACTGAAGTAGTTTAAGTCTTTGGTTCTTTTAATTGTGATGATTTTGGCTCACATTTAACAAAATCTCAACAAATAAGAAAACTTCATAAGACCAATAATAAAAATCATTTTTAGTGAATTGTTGGCCTTCTGGAAAGTATGTTAATTTACTGTATATGTACTCAATACTTGGTAGGGGCTCCTTTTGCTTTAATTACTGCCTCAATTCGGCGTTGCATGGATGTGATCAGTTTGAACAGACAGCTTCTTTGGTAATGAATGTTTGTGGTTATCCTCCTTGTGAAGGGTGTCAATGATTGTCTTCTGGACAACTGTCAGATCAGCATCTTCCCCTTGATTGTGTAGTCTAGTGAACCAAACTGAGACCATTTTGAAGGCTCAGGAAACCTTTGCAGGTGTTTTGAGTTGATTAGCTGATTGGCATGTCACCATATTTTAATTTGTTGAGATAATGAATTGGTGTTTTTTTGTCAAATGTGAGTCAAAATCATCTCAATTAAAAGAACCAAAGACTTAAACTACTTCAGTCTGTGTGCATTGAATTTATTTAATACACTAGTTTCACAGTTTGAGTTGAATTACTGAAATAAATGAACTTTTCCACGACATTCTAATTTATTGAGATGTACCTGTATTTAACGATAAAAAAAAAACGGTTTGCATTATTTCTTGGTTAATTTGTGTAAAAACCTTTTCAAATACAGATCCTCCTTCAGCTGCAGTCATATTTACACATACCACTCGACGTAAATTCACAGGCAAAATCCAGTTATTTCAATAGAAATTCACAAATTCAGGAGTTTTGCATGACTACAAAAAAAGTTGGTCTTGCAAATTTGTTGCACTGACCTGCAGAAACCTGCTTGATTTGAAAACGGCGTCTGCTTCAAACATTATTGATAGACAGAGGACCTTTTTGCCTGCAAATGTTCACTGAAATTTCACTAATGTGACTGAACACACAGACTAGACGTTTCTAATAATTTGTCAGATGGTAAGAGTTGCTAAAGTAGGACTGGTCAGTAATGTTTTAAGGAGGGTCATTTGATTTATGGTTTAATAATCCTCTAAATATTTCTCTTTTGTATCTTACAGAGCCACTATTTTCCTCCGTTACAGACCCAACGCTATCCTCCATCTCAAAACCTCCCGACTCCTCTGAACGCCAAAGGCTGCATGGATTAATTGCTCCGGTTGTGTTCATCTTGGTGGTCTTGGGGGTTTATTTCTTCTGTAGATGCATGAGGGCAAGTATTAATTTAATTTGTTCTTACATTGACAGAATTGAGTTGTCTACTGTTCTATTGACATATTCGCCAAAAATCTTAAAGCTGAAAGTTGCTCCTAATGCAGCAATGTAAAACATATTTCACTCTTAATAATAGGACTTCATTAACTAAGAGTCATGTAAAAGATCTTAATTTCTAAAGTGAATTTTTTCTAGTTATGTTCAGTTCTATAATTTGATTGGAATTGAAACGTTTATCTTAGTCACTTTATCTTACAATTTGTGAAAATTTTAAAATAAAGTAAGATGTTTATGTATGGAGCAAGCGGATGAAAGTTAATCCAAGTTTATTATAAAACTCAAACCATTGCTTATTATAACTAAAATAGTTGGATATGTTAATAACTGAATGATTTGCTTGTTTTTGAATGTGTGTAAACCTGAAATGTGTGCATGTATCTTTGTCTTCAGCATCATTTGATTGGATCTGCATCTTGTAATTGTATTTGTTTAATTGGTTATCAGGAGCGTGAGCCGTTAGCTGATGTGGAAGACGCCTGATGAACTGCTGCTGAAGGTATGACGTTTATGATTTATGAATTTCCTCAGCTCTTTTCATTACTTTTTCATAAAGGATATTGTACTTTGCCATGTTGAGCCTCACTAAAGTCAGTTTTCTTTACAGATTCAGTATCATTGAAAGCACTGAAGATCAGCTCAAGGAGTTTTAAATCTCGAAGTATTAGAAATATCCAGAAGGACATCTGATAACAGATAGTTTGATGTAACGTCTCGCGCTGTTTGCTTGTCATTTCCTCGTGCTGTAAAATGCTTTAGCTGCAGGACAATATATCAGTTCTTCAGAAGATAATCTCTCCCGAGCAATACTGTAAAGATACAGGGAAGATCACTTATTTGTTACACTAAAACTGAAATAACAACAGAGCACAGACTATTATATTCAGCTGCTGTTTATTTTAGGATCTACTAATCGAAGTAAACTAAAACAGTTTTACAAAATACATTAATACATTAATACTAACTGTCTATTAGCTCCTCTATAATGTTTTGATTGCTAATGAAGTCTAGAACCAAGTTGTCAAAATGGCATTATTATTTAATTGTGTGATTGTGTAAACTGATATTGTATTAAGTACTGTACAACACATCCCTGCAGAATACAGTCAGGATCATCAGCAGGTTTTAAACAAAGAGAAGTGCTTTTATCAGCCAAAACATGATACACACTTAAGCCTTATTCATATAGTCTAGATCTGATTTGTGTGGATATCTGATCATATTTAATCAAACTGTGTCACATCCCAACATCTAGAAGCCGTCTGCGCTAGACTTTCCAACAGCTTCACTGCCACAGAAGCCCAAGCAGATATTACAGAAAATATCAGACAATCAGTCATTTCAGATTTGGACCGAGTCAGAATGTAGCCTTTGAAGACATGACCTGCCAAACGATCAGATGTAGTTTATTCTTCATCAAGTGTTCATAAATATATTCAGGGTATCTTTTAACCGGACTCTTGTGGCGTTGTTAGAAAAGCTGTAGCTTCAGATTTCCAGTTTTGTGTGCCTTATGAATCAAATGTCTTTGCTGTTTTGCTGTATGTATATTCATACCTAAAAAAACAAAGGGCACAGTAAAGTGTTGCTGTATTTCTATGTGCACAATTTTTATTATAATTCTTTTTTAAATGAAATGTCAATTATTTAATGCATAATAGGATGTATTTTATATATCTGTATATTTAAAATAAAAAAGTGGACCATATTGTACCCCTCATTTGTTTGGTTAAAAATGCGATTGTCAACTTCATTTCATAATATATAAATGTTAAATAAGAAATGTATGAAGCGTATTCAGATGACAGCTGTGGGAACATACACTTTTATCCAAAGTGACTTACAGTTCATTCAGGTTATAATTGAGTTGCCTGGGACTTGAACCCACAACCTTTTGCGCTGCTGACACAATGCTCTACCACTGAGCCATATTTTCAGTTTTTATTCTTCTCATGCTATTACATATAATCATAGTTGGGGATGACTAGATACCACTTTTTCAGAACCGATCCGATACCAACAATTCTGAGTATCTGCCGATACCGATATCGATCCGATACAGCACAGTTTTTTTAAATCAGTGTAGAATTTCTTTATCTCAGCGTGTGTTGACCTGCTCATCACTCTTTTGTGTTTTACACACAATCTACTAAATATAGACAACTTTACTGTAAAGAAAAACAACAAACGAATGGATATGTAATCATAATCTATGACAAAAATACTTTTATAAACTAGGTTACTGGATAATTCAGTAGCAAACGTTACTCTAGAAAAATCATGACTGCACAATAATTTAATAAAATCTCAAATTAGTGAAAAGTTATAGGACAGCTGCAGTGGAGAGAAGAGTTTACGTGAACTTGACTTAAATATTCATCTATACCAAATATTAAATTATGTAACGGCTTCAGAACACTTAAAATATAGTGCACGAAAACTTTATGCTGTTTTATGTGTTTGTGGCTTTTGTGGGGCTTAACAACAACACAATATTAGCTATGCAGAATACCGAATTTGGATCCAGCAGAAGAGGCCAGTATTGAAGCGATACCAATCCTGAATATCGGATCGACTCACCCCTAATCATAGTATTTAAGGCTGAACTACCTCCTGTGTTCTGTTAAGCACTGATGAACACGTACATGGTGCGCCTGAGAACTGAGCGTATGACAATGTTTGAGCAGGTAGAGAGACGTGTCGTGTTCTCTGTTCTCTGTTTGTACGTCTCATCTGACGCTTGACTAGTAAACACCGTTAATAAAAGACTCTGTCTCTTCATTCATGATCCAACAAATACAAATGTGTCTGAAACATAATATAGATCAGTTATTTAGTTAAAGTATGCATTTATAGATTCATAACACAAGAATTAGTCTGCAGCACATACAACAAAAAGTATTATACCTGGATTTAAATGCACTTACATATATTATAGTTAATTGTATTGATCATAACTGTAATTATTGCAGCTTATAAAGAACATATTGTGAACAGTGCTGAATAAATTATGAACAATTTCTCACATATTCTAAAAATGCAAATTGCTGCCTGTTTTTTATGTTTATATTTATGGAAATAATGTGCTGCTGTTTGCGTTATGCATGCTGGTATTTATAATTAGCCATTGTAATAGTTTAAGTGAGTACTATTTATAATATTAGTTTGATGTGTCGGTGGCTCTGACCCTCTAAACAGAGCCCATTATATTTATATATTCCTATTAATATTTGCGCCGACAGTAAACATGTAATAAACGGATGCCTGCAGAACACAAACACAAGTGAGTCATTCAACGATTTCATGTTTTATTTGAAGTACAGAAGAAATAGGTTCAAAATAAATAATTGGTTTACAGTTCAGTTTTTGTGAACAGCTCTATAAGCTTTTATCTAATTACATTACTTACCAAATGATGGACTAACTAATGATGGCTTCTACAGCGTTTATTCATCTTAGGTAGCGTTCATTTCAACATTTAGCTCACTATCTAGCCTCCTGTAGGAGAAACTGGTGGCATGCGTTGCTCAGATGTGATCTTGGCCCATTCTTCAGATCTTGAGGGCTCTGTGAGCGTCTTCTATGAACTCTGATCTTATTTTCTCTTGGATTCGAGTCAGGTGATTCTAGTAGCTTTGTTTTCTTTCTCTGAAACCAGTCCAGCGTTTGGGATCATTGCCACCCTTGTTTCATCTTCATCCTGGTACTGTAGGTGTTGGGACTGAAGATATTAATATTCATTTTCACTGAGGAGGGCTAGGATTGCGTTCTAATTACTGATAGATTTCAGCTGGTCTCTCGCGGATAGGTGTAGAGCGCTGACTAGCCAATAGGAACAAAGAAAATTCCACGGAGGCGGGACGAGTAAAAATAGATTTGTGTATCTGCCAAAAATAGATACACTTGAAGTACGATTAATATTATAACAGAACATTATAATAGGGCATAGTTGTCTTTAATATGGAAAATGTGAATGATTGAAAATAACGTTTTGATCATGGTTTAGACCTTTATTTTTAAAGAGATATTAGTATAAGTACAAAATAAACTATATAAATGAAATATAACTAATAAACACCAAAAAAGTTAGTTTTTCATTTGATTTATTGTAAAATGATATACATATTATATAAAAATGATAATACAGTATAGTACTAACCACATAATATATTAATTAAATAAATATACATATAATAATTATAGATTAAAAAACAACAAATATAATACAATTTACAGATGTGGAACACAAAGGGAAAAAAACAAAAAAAATATGTGTTTTACATTAAATAATTATGTACAATAGTAACAGTTATTAACATTTGGTGTTTACAATACTGAGCTAGATAAAATATCAATGCAAGTCAACAAAATGTTATATAAATAACAATACAATTAATACATTTTTTTATCAATACAAAAACACTCAAATACAGTGCAAATAAGCCCGATACTTCTGGTATTTTAATGAAGAAATGGAAATAAATGAAACAATTTAAATGTATAGATTCAACAACAAGAACAATAATACAATCTAAAGTGGTGGAGAACACCGAAAAAATAACAAACAAAAAAAGTACAGTACCAGTTAAATGTTTTTGAACAGGAAGATTTTTTATATTTTCTTTAAAGAATGCTCTTCTGCTCGCCAAGCCTGCATTTACTTTATCCAAATACAGCAAAAACAGTAATACTGTGACATATTTTTACTATTTAAAATAACTGCTTTCTATTTAAATATATAATTTATTCCTGTGATCAAAGCTTATTAGTGTCTAATAAGCTGATTAGCTGTTCAATAAACATGTATTATTGTTATTATTATCAATATTTAAAACAGCAGAGTATTTTTTCCACCAGGATTCCTTGATGAATAGTAAGATCCAAAGATCAGCATTTTTCTGAAATAAAAAGCTGTTGTAACATTATACATTCAAAAGCTTAGAGTCAGTCAAATGTTTTATTTTTGGGAAATAAATGATAGAAATGAATACTTTTATTTTGCAAGGATGTTTTAAATTGATCAAAAGTTATGATAAAGATGAAAATGTTTATGATTCATTCATGATTCATGAAAGAAACCTGCAAAGATTCTACTCAGCTGTTTTCAACATAATAATAATGATAATAACAATGAGCAGCAAATTAGAATGATTTTTGAAGGATCATGACACTGAAGACTGGAGTAATGATGCTGAAAGCTTTGATTACATGAATAAATGACATTTTCAAATAGAAATCAGCTATTTTAAATAGTAAGGATATTTCAAAATTGTACTGTTTTTGCTGTACTTTGGATCAAATAAAGGCAGGCTTGGTGAGCAGAAGAGACTTCTTTAAAAAAAAAAAAATCTTACTACTGAAAAACATTTGACTGGTAGAGTATTTTAAATCAAATAATTGTTTACAGAGTTTAACAGCAGTTACTAACATTTAGTGTTTACAAATCTGCGGAATATAAAATAACAATTCAAGTCAATAAAATTAATAAAAAACACACTAAAATACAACAATTGGTAATACATTTAAAATTGCAGATTAAACAACAACTACAATAATAATAATACAATCTAAAGTTGTGGAGAACACAGGAAGAAACAAACAATCCTTCCACCTGTTTAATAAGATGTTTAAGAAGGTCCTTGCTCCCATGGTGTGTTGCCAAGAGATATGATCATGGGCAATTCTCATCAGATCTCTCCGTCTATGGTCCAACACAAAGACCACCTGTTTTGATGGGTCCAGTGTGAGCTGAACAGGGGGAGGCAGTTACGGGCAATGGTGCAGTGCTCAGCAGTTCTACAGAAGATTAACATAATTGCTTAAAATATTTGTCTTTGTGTGCACATATGAGACAGAGTGTTAACACATATTTGTGCCTGTATCAATAATTGATTTACCTGCTTCCCTGACCTTTGATCCTTCACTGTCAAAGTGCCGGGTGTGATTGATGTTAAAATAAGACTTTGGGGAGACCTGCTCTGCAGGAGGATGGGTCTTGTCAGAGCATGCTTCATCTAAAAATTCCTGAAATATAGATTAATTATAAAATATATCAAATGTCTCATCACAAAAAAATGAAAATAATGGTTATCCCCATTCATAATTTAACTTGTAGTCAACAGATGACGTCTTAATGATGACAAACAATACACAGAAATGTAAACTACAGCTATGTTCATTCATAATTTAGCTTGTAATCAACACATGATGTCTTAATGATGACAAACAATACACAGAAAGGTAAACTACAGTTATGTTCATTCATAATTTGGCATGCAAACAAACGAACCCACGATGATCAACAGTAAACAAAGCCCAACAGGGTAAAGTTTGGTAACAAAACATAAACAGATGTCGCATAAAGCATCTTACCTTTGGTAAATGCGCCGAGAATGCGTTCAATTAAACAACCGAGGCGATCGCTGCCGTGTTTTCTTCTTCTGTGAATTCAAACTTCCCGCGACGCCGGAATCCGGAAGTGCGCCACGGGAGCGCTAGCGGCCGAAAGAATATTGCATCCGTAGTGTTAAGCACTACCATTGAGAACGAATGGGGAAAGTTAAGGGAAGTTAAGCTCAACGCGAGGACGTCTATGTTACACCGCAAATAGTTGAGCTTAACTTCCCTTTCCTCTCCGTGGAGAATGAAATGTCCCCCCCCCCCCTCCCTCCGGTTTCTGAGCTGACAGTCATAAGTCTGTCTCAGTTGCTGAGTTTTGAAGTTGCTCTTCACATCAAACATGCAGAACTCCAATACAACAAGTGAGTCATTCAAATATTATATATATTTTATTTATTAAAACTTATGTAAAATATAGGTTTGTAAAAATACAAATAAAAAGAGTGAAGTTTAAAATATTTGTGTACAAAATATAGGCTACATACATTGCTATATATTATGTGATGTGTCTTTATGTATTAATGTAAGCCTATTCATGCCACCAATGTCAAATACACATTTCCGCTCTGTGACAGGACAATTAACTTAAACTGATTTGCTTTTTGTAACTCTTCTAAATAAAACAGATTTTTTTTTATCTGATCTAAAATGAATGCAGATAAAACACGTGTTTCTGTTATTCTGAATAGGATGCGGTCTCGCGCAGGAGTCGGTTGTTTTGGAATGTTAGTTGTGAATGTTATTATTGACGGAACGTTCTCTTGCGGCTCGTGCACGTCTTCAAACGCGAGCGCTTCAGTCTATTGCTTATTGACGTCGCGGGGATCTATTGATTCCGGTTAATACACACAAACGTGTCCCTGCTCTTGAGACACGATCACGGATGAACATCTTTGATTTTATTAAAGAAAAAAGACTGTTTAGGAGTACGAATGTTTATCCATCTATAGTAGCTATGTATCTATATATTTATTCACAACACAGCATTATAATATATTTTATCAAAGTAGGCTACAACATGTAAGAATAAAACTATTACGTTAAAAATGAGTTCTTTGTCGACTCACTAACACACGCGCGCACAAAATCTCCTGCTTTGACATCTTGACCTGAACTTGCCATCTTGAACACCAGGTGGCGCTAATCGTCAGCGTTACTCTCCAGTCTGCTGTCTCTCTGCTGTCTGGAAGATGCTGACTGCTGTCTTTGCCTGTGAGGATAAGTTTTAGTTTATTTTTAAGAACTTGTCATTTAATGACCAAAACATGAGTTTGGTATCATTTGTTTCTGAATGAAGATAATACAGCATGTACTTTTCAACTTGTTTTCTTAACTGTACAGCCAGTGGTTACACAGAAGTGGACGGTGACTCTGTGGATGTTCCTCTCTCTGTTGAGGAGACCAAACCAGATCCATCCCAGAGTTCAGTGCGTCCGTGTTCACTCATTCACCGAGGATGATGAGGATGATGATGAAGAGGAGCAGCACGAAGGGCCAAGAGATAAAACGATGTGCTGGAAACTCACATTATTAAAAAGATCACTTATTAAAAGAATATTTACAAAACGACTTCATTCTTTTTCAACATTTCCATGCATGCCTTTAAAGTTTCACACTTTAGTTCGGGTTTAGAGAGGGTGAAATGTAACACTAATAATAAAGAGAATAGACAATAACGTAAATTATTCATAATAATAACAACTTTGTGGCAATAAAAATATAGAGGAAAAATACCAAAATACAAAATGCTGACTGTGCAGATGTGCTATTGAAAGATGACCCGTGTTGAGGAGTCTTGTAGTCCTGTTGTTCAGGTGGAGTTTGAGGGAAAAGCTCGTCTTGTGTCCGGCTGTTTTGGTCTTCAGTGACCAGAGGGCAACGGTTCGAAGAGAAAGTGCTGATCTGAGGAGTCCAGAGTGGTTTTCCTCTGAAGCTGTAAAGTAATCAATAGCCTCCTGATGTCTGTTTACTAAAAAGTTGAAAGATTTGTATTTGTCTACCTGCATATGTGACATATACATTTAAACCAGAATAATTTAAACATTCAAAAACAAGCAAATCATTTAGTAATTAACATATTCAGACGTACCACACTTGTTAACTTAGATTAACTTTCATCCATATCATAGTTGATTTTCAATTAGCGAGAGTTTTAAATACTGACTATGATGACCAAGTTAAACATTTCAATTCCTTTACTTGCACGAGATAGTTTAGGAACAAGTAACATGATTGATCATTGTCTAGTCAGAAAAAAGAGAATACATTCACCATCACTTGAAACCCTGTTTAAACAGTTATTAATAGTTATGGATGGATCTGAGCAGTGCTGCGGATCTGATGATCTGGGCCATGTTCACCAAAAAAAACATAGGTGGCTCTCAATGTGGAGATTTAGGAGTAATATTGTTCCCAATTTTACAAACATAATATACTTATCATCTTAGGTGTAAATTGCCAAGTATTTTAATGCTAAAAGTAGCATCTAAACCCAGGAGAGCTTGAAATGCATCTTTTACAGCATCTAACGGTTTTCAGCTTGTGTATCCTTTCAATAAAAGGACAGTGCATGCTGTGGTGGTGCTGAGACTTTGTCCCATTACACGATCGATGCTTACGTGTATTACACATGGTGTGTCTGTGGGATTTCCCCTTGCAGACACTGCAAACAGGCCTGTGGCAGCTCTTTACGGACCCACATAGGGCTAGCCTAAGGGCCCCCAGCGGGCCGCCCTCACTTAGCCCAAAGTTTTTTTATCCAAAGCAACTTAAATGAGGACAATATCAATCAAACCAACAAAAGAGCAATAATATGAATGTGCTGTGAAAGTCTCGGTTAGCCTAGCAAGTATATAAATAATTATTTTCACATACATTTAGTAGATATTAACAATATTATATTTATATATGAATATATATACTTTACAGGATATATACATACTATATTGCAAAATATATTTGTCAGATTTGGTTATGTATATGTAACATACATGTTCCCGTATAAAGAAAATACATTACACACACACACACACACACACACACACACACACACACACACACACACACACACACACACACACACACACACACACACACACGTTGGTTTTTATGGTTTACGGGGACTTTCCATAGGCGTAATGGTTTTTATACTGTACAAGCTGTATGTGCTATTGCCCTACACCTAGCCTACACCTAAACTTAGCCCTCACAGGAGACGGTGCATTTCTATTTTCCCTCAAAAAAACTCACTCTGTATGATTTATAAGCGTTTTAAATTATGGGGACACTGAAAATGTCCTCATAAATCACCTTCTCCTTGTAATACCTATGTCATACCTATGTCATTATACAAATTTGTGTCCTCATAAACCACATAAACATGCACACACACACACACACACACACACACACACACACACACACACACACACACACACACACACACACACGTATAATTCTACAATATTATCTGCCCCAGAAACTCCATCTAGGGTACAAGGAAGAGATACTCTGTAACTATTACAGTAAAACGAAGACCATGGAAAATAATTTCATCTTTAATAGGGATACGGCTCCGGACACCACACCAAGAACCAGGAAAGATAGCCAGGACAATGTTTCTATAGAATATTTAGGGGTTCATTTTATGGATTTGATTTTTGTTTCATTTAAATGTAATGTTATTACTCAAACATCTCATTTAGATAGTTTGTTACTAGAAAAAAAGAAAAGTCTTGTGTGATCATTTAAGACCCTTTTATTAACTTGTACAATAACAAGCAATATATAACACATCAATTCATAGAGCAACTTTGTTTCTTAAATTGACAAAACAGTACATTTGTTTGAAATATTGTTTTATTAAACACGGACACGTCTCTTTGCATGAGGCGAGGGCCTTGACATCTAAGACGGAGATATGAAACATCGATAGTGGAAACAGGGAGGACTTCCTCAGAATTAAACCATTTCTAAACCTCAGACGATTGTGGTTTTTGATCAGTGTTCTAACCTCACTTCCGGTTTCTGAGCTGACAAGCTGACAGTCATAAGTCGGTCTCAGTTGCTGAGTTTTGAAGTTGCTCTTCACATCAAACATGCAGAACTCCAATACAACATGTGAGTCATTCAAATATTATATATATTTTATTTATTAAAACTTATGTAAAATGTAGGTTTGTAAAAATACAAATAAAAAGAGTGAAGTTTAAAGTATTTGTGTACAAAATATAGGCTACATACATTGCTATATATTATGTGATGTGTCTTTATGTATTAATGTAAGCCTATTCATGCCACCAATGTCAAAGACACATTTCCGCTCTGTGACAGGACAATTAACTTAAACTGATTTGCTTTTTGTAACTCTTCTAAATAAAACAGATTTTTTTTTATCTGATCTAAAATGAATGCAGATAAAACACGTGTTTCTGTTATTCTGAATAGGATGCGGTCTCGCGCAGGAGTCGGTTGTTTTGGAATGTTAGTTGTGAATGTTATTATTGACGGAACGTTCTCTTGCGGCTCGTGCACGTCTTCAAACGCGAGCGCTTCAGTCTATTGCTTATTGACGTCGCGGGGATCTATTGATTCCGGTTAATACACACAAACGTGTCCCTGCTCTTGAGACACGATCACGGATGAACATCTTTGATTTTATTAAAGAAAAAAGACTGTTTAGGAGTACGAATGTTTATCCATCTATAGTAGCTATGTATCTATATATTTATTCACAACACAGCATTATAATATATTTTATCAAAGTAGGCTACAACATGTAAGAATAAAACTATTACGTTAAAATTGAGTTCTTTGTCGACTCACTAACACACGCGCGCACAAAATCTCCTGCTTTGACATCTTGACCTGAACTTGCCATCTTGAACACCAGGTGGCGCTAATCGTCAGCGTTACTCTCCAGTCTGCTGTCTCTCTGCTGTCTGGAAGATGCTGACTGCTGTCTTTGCCTGTGAGGATAAGCTTTTAGTTTATTTTTAAGAACTTGTCATTTAATGACCAAAACATGAGTTTGGTATCATTTGTTTCTGAATGAAGATAATACAGCATGTACTTTTCAACTTGTTTTCTTAACTGTACAGCCAGTGGTTACACAGAAGTGGACGGTGACTCTGTGGATGTTCCTCTCTCTGTTGAGGAGACCAAACCAGATCCATCCCAGAGTTCAGTGCGTCCGTGTTCACTCACTCACCGAGGATGATGAGGATGATGATGATGAAGAGGAGCAGCACGAAGAGCCAAGAGATAAAACGATGTGCTGGAAACTCACATTATTAAAAAGATCACTTATTAAAAGAATATTTACAAAACGACTTCATTCTTTTTCAACATTTCCATGCATGCCTTTAAAGTTTCACACTTTAGTTCGGGTTTAGAGAGGGTGAAATGTAACACTAATAATAAAGAGAATAGACAATAACGTAAATTATTCATAATAATAACAACTTTGTGGCAATAAAAATATAGAGGAAAAATACCAAAATACAAAATGCTGACTGTGCAGATGTGCTATTGAAAGATGACCCGTGTTGAGGAGTCTTGTACAGTCCTGTTGTTCAGGTGGAGTATGAGGAAAAGCTCTTCTTGTGTCTGGCTGTTTTGGTCTTCAGTGACCAGAGGGCAACGGTTCGAAGAGAAAGTGCTGATCTGAGGAGTCCAGAGTGGTTTTCCTCTGAAGCTGTAAAGTAATCAATAGCCTCCTGATGTCTGTTTACTAAAAAGTTGAAAGATTTGTATTTGTCTACCTGCATATGTGACATATACATTTAAACCAGAATAATTTAAACATTCAAAAACAAGCAAATCATTTAGTAATTAACATATTCAGACGTACCACACTTGTTAACTTAGATTAACTTTCATCCATATCATAGTTGATTTTCAATTAGCGAGAGTTTTAAATACTGACTATGATGACCAAGTTAAACATTTAAATTCCTTTACTTGCACGAGATAGTTTAGGAACAAGTAACATGATTGATCATTGTCTAGTCAGAAAAAAGAGAATACATTCACCATCACTTGAAACCCTGTTTAAACAGTTATTAATAGTTATGGATGGATATGAGCAGTGCTGCGGATCTGATGATCTGGGCCATGTTCACCAAAAAAAACATAGGTGGCTCTCAATGTGGAGATTTAGGAGTAATATTGTTCCCAATTTTACAAACATAATATACTTATCATCTTAAGTGTAAATTGCCAAGTATTTTAATGCTAAAAGTAGCATCTAAACCCAGGAGAGCTTGAAATGCATCTTTTACAGCATCTAACGGTTTTCAGCTTGTGTATCCTTTCAATAAAAGGACAGTGCATGCTGTGGTGGTGCTGAGACTTTGTCCCATTACACGATCGATGCTTACGTGTATTACACATGGTGTGTCTGTGGGATTTCCCCTTGCAGACACTGCAAACAGGCCTGTGGCAGCTCTTTACGGACCCACATAGGGCTAGCCTAAGGGCCCCCAGCGGGCCGCCCTCACTTAGCCCAAAGTTTTTTTATCCAAAGCAACTTAAATGAGGACAATATCAATCAAACCAACAAAAGAGCAATAATATGAATGTGCTGTGAAAGTCTCGGTTAGCCTAGCAAGTATATAAATAATTATTTTCACATACATTTAGTAGATATTAACAATATTATATTTATATATGAATATATATACTTTACAGGATATATACATACTATATTGCAAAATATATTTGTCAGATTTGGTTATGTATATGTAACATACATGTTCCCGTATAAAGAAAATACATTACACACACACACACACACACACACACACACACACACACACACACACACACACACACACACACACACACACGTTGGTTTTTATGGTTTACGGGGACTTTCCATAGGCGTAATGGTTTTTATACTGTACAAGCTGTATGTGCTATTGCCCTACACCTAGCCTACACCTAAACTTAGCCCTCACAGGAGACGGTGCATTTCTATTTTCCCTCAAAAAAACTCACTCTGTATGATTTATAAGCGTTTTAAATTATGGGGACACTGAAAATGTCCTCATAAATCACCTTCTCCTTGTAATACCTATGTCATACCTATGTCATTATACAAATTTGTGTCCTCATAAACCACATAAACATGCACACACACACACACACACACACACACACACACACACACACACACACACACACACACACGTATAATTCTACAATATTATCTGCCCCAGAAACTCCATCTAGGGTACAAGGAAGAGATACTCTGTAACTATTACAGTAAAACGAAGACCATGGAAAATAATTTCATCTTTAATAGGGATACGGCTCCGGACACCACACCAAGAACCAGGAAAGATAGCCAGGACAATGTTTCTATAGAATATTTAGGGGTTCATTTTATGGATTTGATTTTTGTTTCATTTAAATGTAATGTTATTACTCAAACATCTCATTTAGATAGTTTGTTACTAGAAAAAAAGAAAAGTCTTGTGTGATCATTTAATACCCTTTTATTAACTTGTACAATAACAAGCAATATATAACACATCAATTCATAGTGCAACTTTGTTTCTTAAATTGACAAAACAGTACATTTGTTTGAAATATTGTTTTATTAAACACGGACACGTCTCTTTGCATGAGGCGAGGGCCTTGACATCTAAGACGGAGATATGAAACATCGATAGTGGAAACAGGGAGGACTTCCTCAGAATTAAACCATTTCTAAACCTCAGACGATTGTGGTTTTTGATCAGTGTTCTAACCTCACTTCCGGTTTCTGAGCTGACAAGCTGACAGTCATAAGTCGGTCTCAGTTGCTGAGTTTTGAAGTTGCTCTTCACATCAAACATGCAGAACTCCAATACAACATGTGAGTCATTCAAATATTATATATATTTTATTTATTAAAACTTATGTAAAATGTAGGTTTGTAAAAATACAAATAAAAAGTAGAGTGAAGTTTAAAGTATTTGTGTACAAAATATAGGCTACATACATTGCTATATATTATGTGATGTGTCTTTATGTATTAATGTAAGCCTATTCATGCCACCAATGTCAAAGACACATTTCCGCTCTGTGACAGGACAATTAACTTAAACTGATTTGCTTTTTGTAACTCTTCTAAATAAAACAGATTTTTTTTTATCTGATCTAAAATGAATGCAGATAAAACACGTGTTTCTGTTATTCTGAATAGGATGCGGTCTCGCGCAGGAGTCGGTTGTTTTGGAATGTT
>CM049864.1:2411212-2414020 GCA_027474115.1 Schizopygopsis malacanthus | reverse complement strand
TGACTCTGTACTGTGGCCTGCTCCTCTAAAACCTGACTGGAATCGATCTAAGAGAGAATGTTATCCTGTTATCTCTGAAGGGGTAACACTGAACCGGTGCAACTCCAGATGTGTGTGCATGTCAGCTATTATAAACAAAAACTCCAGAACTACGGTGTTCAATTTGAGATGATGCACGTTCACAATGCACAAGTGCACAATGCAGCACGTGATTTGAGATGCAACTCTTGTGTTAACCTGACATGATGCACATAACCTTTCAATATGATCAATATGCAATGATTGCAGCTCGTCGGAAGATATCTGACGTTTAACGTGCAGCAGGGTTTTGGGCAAATGAGATTTCACAACAGCTGCATGACTCAAAATGTCCTGTCGTTCATTGCTTGTTACAGCAGAACTGAACTCACATGGGACAACTCCATTTTTTCCACATGCTACATTGTATTTATTAATTTATTTAACAGGGACGGTGCTCATTAATCATCAGTAAAATACTGTAAGTTAGCCTCAATGGCTGATTTTCATCTGTTGCCCCTTGCCAGATGTTAAAAAGGCATCACAGTCTCTCATAGCTCATTGCTTTGTTTTGGAATAGTTAATCTTTTTGATTCAAAATGAGGAAGATTTTAGGGGAAACTTCATTAGCTCTCCAAACACAGATGAACAGAATCCAGCCGAGATGAATGTTGTTTCTGACAGAACTAAACCGGCTGTAATGTGATGATATTAATGGTTGAGGCTGGCTGGCATTACAATCGCGTTTATAATGGGATATTGAGTCCAGTATTGACCTGTTAATAATGGCGATGAATGGGGTCACGATAGACTCATTATTGCTGTCAGGAAGATCTAGTTAACACACTTCTGAGCGCTAGCAAGGCATGCAGATTTACTGGGAATTAATGCCAGATTTATGAATCTGACTGTAGACCAGTTCAGTTAAACAGTGGACTTCTGGAGCACATTTGGCACTTTAAAATATTCTATCAGACAAACAATGTGTTCAAATGTTAATAAATTGAGTTTTTCCCATCTAAATGAATGCTTTTTAATCATACCTTGCTAAAGTAATGGTATTTGTAGTTTACAGCTTAATTTAACATTAAAGTCTTGTGCCCGAGGTTGTCAAACTACAAAGTGCCAGGAAATGTATTGCTCATATTTTCCCTCTTTTACTCTTTCTATTATTTTGTTATTTACGTTTTAATTGTTTATGTTTTATCTTCATGTTAATTTCTTTAATTGCTATAGATTTTTTATTTAGTTATTTTATTGTTAATTTTATCTTGTTCTATTGTGCATTATTTTTATTATTAATTTTTTAGTTTGTAACTTTATTTCAATTTTTTCTATTTTGCTATTCTATTCTATTATTCTATTACATTTTATTCTATTCTATTTTATATAACTTATTATTACTCTATTTCGTTATTTCATTGCTATTTATTTTATTTTTTATTTTATTATGTTATTCTGTTATTATACATTATTTAATTTATATGTTATTTTTATTAATACTTTTTTAAATTTGTATTATTTTATTTTACGTATTTTCTCTTTTTTATTTCATTCTATTTTATGTAAATAATTTTTACTCTATTTTGTTATTTCATTGCTATTTTGTTTATTTTATTATGTTATTCTGTTATTATACTTTATTTCATTTATATTTAATTTGTATTAATTAATTAATGTTTTAATTACTATTATTTTATTTTACGTAATTGCTATTCTATTTAATTTTATTGGAATTAATTTGATGTAATTTTTATTCTATATCTGTTTTATCCTCATGTTGTGTTATTTTTTATATTTATTTTATTTTGTTTGCTTTTTTGATTATTGTTTCATGTTATACTTTTTAATTTTTTTTAATTTAACGGTGTTATTTTATTTTTGATCATTTTAATTTAGTTTTATTTGCTATTTTATTTCATTCTATTTTATTGAAAATTATTTGATGTACTTTTTATTCTATATCTGTTTTATCTTCATGTAATGTTATTTAATTTTGTCAAAAAAAAAAAAAAAATTATTAGCTTTTTTGATTATTGTTTCATGTTATACTTTTTGTAATTTTTTTTATTGAACTATTTTATTTTTGTTTATTTTATTTGCTATGTTATTTTCCTCTCCTCTGGACCCGTTTCTCACTTTTCATTCCTATCGCACTGTCAAATATGCTATTTCCCGTATAAAGCATTAGATATCATTCAAAGAAAGCAAAAGCATGTCACCCATGAACTACGTGCCCAGATTGCTGAGGCTTGGATTGTGCGGCGTGCCTGAATTCCCATCAGATACTGGAGTCTGTTAATTCCTCACGCCAGAACAAAGTTTGGAGACTTATGACGGATCTCAGAGGCTTGGGAAAAGTAAAAGAGGCCTTAATAATTTATGGTAGTCTGAGCTTTTCAAAGTGCTCGAGCGAGACATTTCATTTGTCTGAAAATCAGCGAGCGTGCAAGTCTGATTATCTGGACGAGCACCACCTCTGCACAAATCTGTGCTTTCACCATCACTGAACATCTGAAACACTGTCAATATCACAAACCAGTGCGTAACCAGCACATAATGATGCATCTGATCAAGCTGGGCTTGCATCTGACCGTCCTGATGGTGTGCTCTTCTGCATAATGCACATAAATGATTTAATACCAGAACAAACATATCCATGCATGTAAAGCACATTAACATGGCATTAACACCATTGTATTCTTAGTAAGTATTTGGATGCATTAAACTGCATTTCATACATGCATAAATAAAAATACCACTATTTAAATTACACATGCATGTGAAAGA
>CM049864.1:2386212-2406212 GCA_027474115.1 Schizopygopsis malacanthus | reverse complement strand
CAAGTCAAGTGCTTTTTTAAGGGACTATATATAATAATTGGGCATCAGGATGAGATATTAATTATAATAAATACAGAACAACATCTGTAACAGCGATAAAAACACACAAACCTATACACACACACTATGCTTTAAAACACGCAGAACTGTGTGAATGCGAGAGAATCGGTGACATGATGAACGTGTGTGTATAAATGTGATTAGAAATTAATTGAGATTGTGAATAGTTGAAGTTTATTTTCTGTAAATCCTCTTTAATCGCTACACGAGCGATGGCGTATTGATTATCGTGCAGCATGCATAACCAACCTATGCAACATAACCAGACCCTAAATACATACGGTAACTGAAATACTTTACGATTCTCCTGAGAAATAGTCCACAAAACCTGTCAGTTTATATCCAAACCCTCGATCCAGTACGATTTACACGTCCTAAAAACCTTCGACGACATTAGATTTACAATAATTCAAATAAAAACAACAACAAATAGATTGAAGAAACTTCACCAAAAATGAATATTTGCTGAATATGTGCTCATCCTCGGGCCATCCAGGATCTAGTGGCGCCAGACAGATGATAAAACATCACAATAATACACACCAGTTAACATCTTGAGAAGAAGAAAGCAGCGTATTGATAAAAAAAAAAACTGTCTGCTAAAAAAAAAACAATATGCAGGGATCAAACGCTGTTTAGAAGCGAAAACCGATCATCTTAATGATGGATTTGTTTCAACTTTTGTCTTCTCAAGATGTTAATGTGGATTATTGTGATGTTTTATCATCTGTTTGGACTCTCATTCTGACGGCACCCATTCACTTCCATTGGTGAGCAAGTGATGTAATGCTATATTTCTCCAAACCTGATGAAGAAACAAACTCATCTACATCTTGGACGGCTTGAGCACATTGAGCACATGCTCATTTTTGTGTAAACGATTCCTTTAAAGGTGACTTATTTCTATTAATAAATTAAACGGCGCTGCTCACACCCCTCTGAGCAAATCTGGATTCAAAAGCGAAGTGGAATCAGTTTCACGTTCACACTGGGAAACGAATCCTGGGATCCGTCTGTCAGAACTCCAGACGTCCGAGGTCACTGAAGTCGCAGTCGAACAGCTCGCTGACGCCTTCGTGATCCTCCAGGCCGAAGTGATAGTCCTGGTTGTGTGGCGGAGACAGGCAGATAAAACTGTCCAGGGGGAGGCCGATGGCGTCCGCCACACCACCTCGCTCCAGAAGGAAGTCAGACGAGTCCAAAGGAGACAAATCGAAATCTGGCATCTCGCAGATGCCCGAAAACGGATCCGAGTCCAGAAATGACTCTGAAACGGAGATCGAAAATGATTTGATTAATATGTTCTAAAACAGAAATTAATATCATACGAAAAACTAAAAGATAATTTAACATGTAAGCAATCAGAGCAAGAAATACTAATTATTAATAGCAAAAAAAATTTACTTTAAAAGGGTCATGAATTGAGAAACCCAAATTCCCGATCCTTTGACCGAGGTAACTGTACTACAAAAACATCGTGTAAGTTTCAGAACTCAAAACTTAGTTTAGTCTGAAAACAGCTTATGTAGAAGGCAGTCTGCCAAAACGACAGGTGTGTTCGACTTCATGCAGCGCCGTGTAAACCGATCGGCGGCTGACGTGAAGCGGTGCATGCCGGGTAGAGGTCTGCTCCCCGACCCGAACCCGCGGGTCCCGAAATACTTTTGGGTTAATGTTTAATGGATAGCTTCGGGCTCGGGTCGGGTTCGGGTTCGTAGCTAAACCAAAACTATATGCAGAGGCTTCGCTGCTTTCATAGACGCACGCACACACATATCAGAGATCGCGCACAAACAGCACGGAAACTTTTATTAGTAAAATAGCTTCGACAGGCGACTGACTCGCAAGTCACAACATTATAGTTATCTGCAATGAGGCGGCAAAATAGCTGTTTTTGAAGTAACTAAGCCTCATTGCTTGTAGAGAGAGACGCGCAGACGCAGGTTCACATGCACGCGCAACATTCATCTCTCTACCTCTCTCTACCTCTCTCTCTCTCTGCCTTTCCATATATACATTATATATAGTATTTGTTAGTATTTATACAGTATTTGTTGTGCTAAATTTACAAGACGATGATTTTAGTAAATTACTATATTACATGTTTAATCATGCTAACCTGAGTCTGCACCCAGAGGCAAAGGGGAGGAACTGGGGAGAGTAGCCGGCGTTGATGTCACTTCCTGTGAGATGGGATCAGACAGCGGGGGGCTCTGATTGGATGATTTCGCTGGACTACAATCACTGACTGGACTACAGACCCCAGAACTATCCTCGGGACACAGAAACACGTCGATCGGGCCTTTGGAGCTCTTGAGTGAAATCTGGTAACCCTGTAATACAGACAGAAGGAGTTTAAGACATTCAACGGGACAAGGATACTTTACAAGCATATAGATGTGTGTGTGTGTGTGTGTGTGTGAGTGAGTGTGTGAGTGAGTGTCTGTGTGTGTGTCTGTGTCTGTGAGTGAGTGTCTGTGTGTGTGTCTGTGAGTGAGTGAGTGAGTGAGTGTCTGTGTGTGTGTCTGTGAGTGAGTGAGTGAGTGAGTGAGTGTCTGTGTGTGTGTCTGTGAGTGAGTGAGTGAGTGAGTGAGTGAGTGAGTGAGTGAGTGAGTGAGTGAGTGAGTGTCTGTGTGTGAGTGAGTGAGTGAGTGAGTGAGTGAGTGAGTGTCTGTGTGAGTGAGTGAGTGAGTGAGTGAGTGAGTGAGTGTCTGTGTGTGTGTCTGTGAGTGAGTGAGTGAGTGAGTGAGTGAGTGAGTGAGTGAGTGTCTGTGTGTGTGTCTGTGAGTGAGTGAGTGAGTGAGTGTCTGTGTGTGTGAGTGAGTGAGTGAGTGAGTGAGTGAGTGTCTGTGTGTGAGTGAGTGAGTGAGTCTGTGTGTGTGAGTGAGTGAGTGAGTGTCTGTGTGTGTGTCTGTGAGTGAGTGAGTGAGTGAGTGTCTGTGTGTGTGTCTGTGAGTGAGTGAGTGAGTGAGTGTCTGTGTGTGTGTGTCTGAGTGAGTGAGTGAGTGAGTGAGTGAGTGAGTGTCTGTGTGTGAGTGAGTGAGTGTCTGTGTGTGAGTGAGTGAGTGAGTCTGTGTGTGTGTGTGAGTGAGTGAGTGAGTGTCTGTGTGTGTGTCTGTGTGTGTGTCTGTGAGTGAGTGAGTGAGTCTGTGTGTGTGTGTGTGAGTGAGTGAGTGAGTGTGTCTGTCTGTCTGTCTGTCTGTCTGTGTGTGAGTGAGTGAGTGAGTGAGTGTCTGTGAGTGAGTGAGTGAGTGAGTGAGTGAGTGAGTGAGTGTCTGTGTGTGTCTGTGTGTGAGTGAGTCTGTGTGTGTGTGTGTGAGTGAGTGTGTGTGAGTGTGTGAGTGAGTGAGTGAGTGTGTCTGTCTGTCTGTCTGTCTGTGTGTGAGTGAGTGTCTGTGTGTCTGTGTGTGTGTGTGTGTGTGTGTGTGTGTGTGAGAGAGTGAGAGAGAGAGTGAGTGAGTGAGTGAGTGTGTGAGTGAGTGTGTGAGTGAGTGTGTGTGAGAGAGAGAGAGAGAGAGTGTGAGTGAGTGTGTGTGTGAGTGTGTGAGTGAGTGAGTGAGTGAGTGAGTTTGTGTGTGTCTGTGTGTGTGTGTGCTCTCACCTCGCTGGGCTCAGACACCTGCATCTGCGTCTCCGGCGGAGCTCGAATCACCATGATGATCTGGTCCGCCGGGTGCACTGTGTTACGCAGGTCCTGACATCTTACGTATCCCAGCGTGACTTTCCGTTAAAGATCACAACATCCACAAATTAACTCGTTAGTCTACTTGAGCTGCCAGGATCATCATTTTCTGTTCCCAGACCCCCGTTCAGCTTCAAACCGCTCAAATCTACACCCAAACCATGAAGAAAGACTAAAATAATGATCTAATGGACATTTGGAGCAGATTATCATCATCTTTTTACATGTACACAATAATTTAAATACATCTATATGTATCAAGTATTTAGGGGGAAAAATGACATTTTATGTACAGATACATTTAAATCTGAACTATAACTTTAGTCTAAAATAAAGAGCTAAAGGACATTTTCAGAAGATCATGCGCTCCTCTATATACACAAAGTATAAAGCATTTAGGAAAATATTTTTACAGTTAAATCTTAAGAATAGCTTAAGTCTAATACATAAGAGCTTAAGGACATTACTGAACCTGTATTTATTAAAGCACTATAATTTAGGTCTAATTTATTGCACGTGTATTTTATTATTTGTTTTATTCCATATCTTCATTAGTTTTTTATGTATATTCTTATTTATTTTCTTTGTGAGTGCATGTGAAGTCTGAGACAATGTTTTTTATCGTACTCTGAAAAATCCTTCAAATTAAAAATTACATTAATATAAAAAGAGCTAAAGGACATTACATGTTGAGTAGATCCTGCACTTCTCTACCTTCATGTAAACACAGAGATTAATATTTAGGAAAGCATAATATTTGCATAGCTACAATTAGATCTCATTTTAGTCTAAAATAAAGAGTTAAAGACATTGAGACGAAGGATATTTCTTGTTGTGCGTGTCCTCTGTGAGCAGCCGTAGCTGTAAGCTGCATTTGTTAATGAGCTCGTCGAGTTTCTCCTCGGCCTCCGTCAGTTCAGAAAGCTCCCTCTGCAGCGCCTGAAACCTGGCCACGGCCGCCCCGTCGATGCGGTTCCCCCTGAACACAAGAAACGTGACACCGCAGATAAACAACTACACACTCCGGGTCACTTATGAGTGAACCAGTGATGCACGTGATGAACGCACAGCCACTGAATGTTGTTCTTGGACTTCTTGGAGATCAGGTGGATCCCCTCCAGGACATTAGTGATGTCGTAGATGCGCCGTTTCTGGACGTCCAGCACCTGAGAAGCCCAGTTGAGGTCGACCACGCCATCCGGAGACTGAGCCAGGAGATCCAGGAAGCGTTTGGTGGTCAGATTCAGAGACGTGTCGTAGCGGGACTTCTCCGTAGCCACTTTAGGCACTGAAACAAGAGCGGATTTCATGAGAAATATTGCTTTATACTTTAATGCAGGAACTAAATGAATATGGCCACGTACACACTGCAAGTTTCAGGAGTGACAACCGCATTTAAAAGCGGGAGTGAGTCCCGTAAATTATCGATCCATGTGTGTACGGAACAACTCACTCCCGCATTTGTAACCACAGCAATATCTGTCGTCTTGCAGCAGTGAATAAACGTTTAGCCGTCCGTTACGTGCCATTTCTTTTGACTAAAGACTGAGTTTATGCTCGGGAGGCTGCTTTAGAGAGCTCTGTCTTGCTGGGTTGCCATGTCCTCATATTTACAAGCGCTTTCAGGCATGTTGTTTGGTCTTAGCTCATAAAGACAGGCACTTTATGGAGTTAATAAAGTGGTTTGTCGCGGATATGAGATATATACATTTTTATTTTGGTGTTATAAAACAAAGCATTTTCATTTTTTTGTGTTTTTTGTGCTTGTCCTTGTTGCTTTTTCTGTGAAGATCTGGCAACACTGACACTTTACCGCACGGCTCATGAGCGCAGCTAGCCCTGTGCGAAGTTAATACTTCTTTCACTGTTGTTTTCTTGCATCTCACATACAGACGAATACACTGATGCATGGTCAAATACGTCATTAACAACTAGTTGTTCGGTTCTGTACACACTGCGTAGAATTTCTGTAAATGCGGTTGTCACTACCTGTATTTTTCGGGAGTTAATGCAGTTGTCACTCCCGTATTTTAGTGAATTATGCGTGTACAGAACGCGATTAAGGAGTAAAAGGTGAACTGACAACCGAATTTAGCTGCAGTGTGTACGTGGCCTATGTAGACCCAGCAATACAACTGCAATGAGACTCAGAAACGTAGAAGGACATTGATAAAACAGTCAGTTTTGCAAAGCTACGGGAGTACTTTTTGTGCACAAAGAAAACAAAAAGAAAAGTCGATTGCGTTCTTGGGTACTCTCCAGCATGGCGGAAGAGGGTAACTCGGGCGGAGGAGAAGAATTGTTAAATAAAACGTGTTCATTTAGTTTTCTTTGCACACAAAGTTATTCTGGTAGCTTCGTGAAATTGAAGTGAAGCCACATGGACTATTTTACCGCTATCCTTACTATGTTTCTGGACCTGGGAACATTACAGTTGCGTTGCTGTCTATGGGAGGGTTCATCAAAAATATACTATTACAAATATATATGTGTGTGTTCTGAAGATGAACGACAGTCTTACGGGTCTGGAACGACATGAGGGGGAGTAATTAATGACCATTTACATTTTAGGGTGAACTATCCCTTTAACTTGATCAAAAGTGACACTGGAGGCATTTATAATGTTACAAAAGCTTACTATTTAAAATAAATGCTGTTATTTTGAACTTTCTATTTACCATAGAATCATGAAAATACTGATATCCAACATTGATAATAATCAGAAATGGTTATTGAGCAGCAAATCAGCATATTATTATGATTTCTGAAGATCATGTGACACTGAAGACTGGAGTAATGATGCTGAAAATACAGCTTTAATCACAGAAATAAATTATATTTTACACTACAGTTACACAGAAATCAGTTATTTTAAATTACAATTTTTTTTCACTATTTTACAGTAATTTTGATCAAATAAAAGCAACATATGGGTGAACATAAAAAAACAAAACAAAAAAAAAACAGTACCAACGCCAAACATTTGAACACTATTATTCCCCATTGATTGATATTTCCAGTGTTTCTTACCAGAAGCATTCATACCTCTGGGAGGCGCGGGTGTGGCTGGAGGTGCGGGTCCATGTGAAGCAGGTCGGGACGTGCAGATGTACTGATGATCACTGTCCAAATCCAACTTTCTCTTCACCTGAAATCAAAAACCAGAGCTTATGACCTGATTAACACACCCACAAAAACATCATAATTCAAATAATGCCTGCGTCAGAAAACAATAATGCTTCTTTAACAAATATCTAATCTAGTGGTAATTGAGGAATCTGAGTTGTGACCTTCAGCATTAGTTACTCAAGTACATTAATGATCATGGACCACTCCTTATGGATTTGGATCCCAGATCCACTAATTAAGCTACATTGTGGAGTGGAATTTAAAATGGTGAAAATTCCAAAAAGGAAGGCTAAAAATGTGAATCCCGCAGGTTAAAGGTCACATGCATGGATTAAAACACATGCATGTGTCCAGAGAGGCTGAAGGCGTACCGGCAGGCGTCCCAAAATGGGTCTCCGGTGGTCCGGCAGGGTTGTGGTGGCAGTGGTGGTGTGATGAGGGGTGGCAAACAGCAAGATGTCGCCGCCCGCAGTGCTGGCCGTGGCCATGCCGGGAGTGGAGATGATGACGATTTGATGATCTTCACTGAGATTAATGCTGCCATTGTTCAAGAGAGACTCAAAATCGGCCAGCAGGTCCTCCGAGGTCTGACCCGATATAAAACTCTCAGACATATCGGGGCTGAAACAGCAGGGGTCACTTAGTCTCTGGGGTTATTTGCAATCCTTATGGCTTTCAATGCATGGAAACAGGTTGTTTTTCAAAATGCATGCACGAGAGAGAGAGTATAGGGGGATAAGCCATGCTCTGACATTGAAAAGCATGCTAAAAACAGGCCTTGACTGAACATATGCGCGAGACTCCCAAACCACAACGAAGCCAGAATGTAGGTCAACTTCAGTTTGCAAACAAAAATCAACTTTAGATCAATAAAAGTTATTAATAAGACCATGCATGTCATTTATAAACCTGTTTAAGCTATATTTCACATGCATCGAGTTAAGGAAGTGCTTTTGAAAATGGCTGAAAAGCATAACACATACAGTTCATCATAAATAAACATCATCATATACAAATAGCAAAGCAATTTCAACCTTTAAAGTGCATAAAACATGAAATTATTACATATAATCGTTAAATTGCCGACGATGCTGGGAGATTTAGTAACTAACAGAGTTTGTTTTTATACGAGCACTGGTAAACGTGTTGAAAGCGTGTTATAATATTGGTTAAGAGAAAGTAAATATAACGATATAACCCGATCCGGATGCGGAACAAAGCCCAAATCCGGTTTCTGTTCTCATCTGACACTTTAATCCAAAATATTCTTCGCTTTTGTCCTTTTTAATGACTTCATCCATCCAGGAAGTATTGACATAAACTCCAAATAACATGCAGATTGTCGCTCACTGAGCGCATAAATCCACTGAAACAGAAGAAAGGTGCCCCGACTGTCCCCGCGCGCGCCGCGGCCGGAATCGCTTCTGTTATTGTTGTGTTTTTTGTTCCAGCTGATCGGCACCTGCTCAAAGCTTTACGCGCCAAATCTTTTTTGCCGCGAAACTGGCACGTGCCAGGGTTCCGCGCGCTGATTGGTTGATAAGTTGCGTCCTTTGCCTTACACGTCAGAGCTCCCAAGCCGCTGGTTGGCTGGAGCAGCTGTCACTCAAAGACGTCCGGTTTCTTTCGTTCTTTCTCCTTTTTTCTTATTTTGTATTTTTGTATTTAATTGTTTTAATAAAGAGAAGACTTGTTTGAATGGAAAACGAAATTTCGATTTATTTAAGTTTTTAATGAGTAACGGTAACGAATGGAGAGTTTCGTATCGAAAACAACTTCGATCCGTTGGAAATGTCATTATTTGTATATATTTATAAAAATAAAGAATCATCTGCAAGTGTTCTGTTAGCTTTTGTCTAATCGTATAGAAAACGTGTTGTTTCTAATAAAATCTACATTTGTATTATTTTGTTGTAAATTCTCTAACTTATGTGACAATCATCTTTAATTTCATATCAAATATAAAAATCATAGCCGTCTGACATTATGCACAAATTATGACTCTAAGATATATTTAACACAGACATTAAATTAATTTGTTATGACACAACTTTGAAAGTTGCTTTAGACTAATTAAATTAATATTAATCTATTCTATATTTTAAATAATTTTATTAAACGTGTATTAAAGCTTTAATGTTAAAGAAAATGCTTTATGTGTAAAAAATAGTGACACAGTCACAGGATAAGCTTTGTTTCAAATCAATTAAAAATATTATATATATAAATGAGAAATTAGTTCACGGATTTGAATACATATATAAAAGCATATATGAGATGCCGATGTCATGAATATAACTGGCTACATAAATAAACAACAGCACGCAAACTTTCTGTTCAATGTAAATTAGTGTAATAAGCCCCGCCCACCGCTGGCGCTATACACAGAGGAGCTACAAGATGGCGCAGGCAATATTTGAGGTTCTGGAAGGTATTAATGCACTTCATTTAAAATCCTAAAGTGTTATTTAATGTTTACATGGAGAATGCATGCGCGCTCGAGACGAACAGGCCGAAGAAACACACGTCACAGTTGTTTCGGTTCGTGTAGATATCAGTGTGTCAGAATGGTACAAGACTAATATCAGCGCTTGAATCATGTACCTGAGGGAGATTGATGTAGAGGAGGGAGGAAGAGCGAGCGGAACAACAGCCTCGTGCTGCGGATCATGGCGGAGGGAGAGAGGCACGTGCCTGGAAAAGCCAGACAACAGCATTACATCGAAAACATGCACCAACAATATCAGCCTCGGCGCAAATTAAGGAGTTATTTGGTATAAGTTGTGTTACATTTGTGTCCAGATTTGACTGTTTTTGTGTGACACTCCTTCCCTGAAGTTATAGCGATATGATCATAATCATAAATATCATCATGTTCATTAGACAGTAGTACATATGTTTTTAAATAAATACATGTATGGGTTTGTAACATTGTTTTGATTTGAAATAATTATAAGTTAATAATAATAATAGGCCTATGTGCAAAGAAAGGACAAGAGATGACTATATATAATATTTGGATGTGCAATAGTCAACATTTGATGTGGATCAAAAGCTTTAATCAAAGTTGTCTTGAAACCCAAACAGTGTTTGTTCTTGTCTCAGGTGTTGAGTGTATTCTGAGTAACAGTGACTGTAGTGTATGCAGGCTCAGTTAATGCATCTGGAGCTGGGGTAGTTGTCAGATAGTGATTGATTGGTTTGTTGAATTAAGTCACATGTGTCCCGTTGAAGGCATGGACAATCAGACGGTGCTCAATGTCCAGTCACTGTTGGACGGTCAGGGCGGGGTTCTGGATCCAGGATCACAGAATGTCTCGGGAACGAACATCCAGCCAATGGGTGAGATGCATTTATATGATTAAATATGACAGTTTAACCTAACACATAATCTGTCTGTTAAAGGTAAAGTGTCCATTTGTTTATTTTACCTATATACTGTTATCATTTTTATGCATATTTTGAATTAGCTTTATTTTATTTATATATTTTTTTATTTGCTTTATTTTTTATTAATTTTAGTTTAGTTTGTTTGTCATGTGATTTCGTCATTTGTATTCGTTTTTTTATAAATATTTATATTTAGCTTTAATTTATTTCAATTTTAGTAATTTTACCATTTCAACTTTATTTAAAATGTATTTCAGTTTTATTTTAGTTACCTAAAATTATTATTACTAATAGTTGTATTTTTGTTAACAATAACAGCACAGTTTTGTATGTGCATGGTAATTTAAAAAAAGTTTTAAAGAATTATATTTTCATTTTTTCATTTTAATTTTGGTTTGAATTTTAGTCATTTTGTTATGTGCTTTGTCATTTTTATTAATGATTTTTAGCTGTCATTTATCTTTATTTTAGTTGTAATAATTGTATTACTTTAGCTTAATTATTTCAGTTATCTTCAAAGCAACATTTATCATTTTCATTTTCTAATTTTTTTTTAATCTAATATTTATATTTGATTTCAGCCTTATTTTTTAATTACCTAAAATGATTAGTAATAGTTTTAATTAACAACAACAACAACTCTGCTTTTTATATACATAATAATGTTTTTTTTATATTTAAAAATATATATTATTATATTTTCAGCGTTGATTTTAATTTTTGTTGAAGGTTTAGTAATTTTGAATGTGATTGTCATTTTTCATAATTGTATATATATTTATATTTAGCTGTAATTTATTCTCTTTTATTCAGTTTTTGTTTTAGTAATTTAAATTTTTAGTAATTTTAATACTTTTAATAGTTTTTCAGCTAATATTTGTATTTTATTTCAGCTTTATTTCAATGACCTAAAACGATTAATAACAGTTATACTCCACAATAACAACACTGATATGTATTTACCTAGTAATGATGCATTTGTAAAAGCTTGTTTGAACACGTCCACGTCACATCATATCCGCAGACGATGACGATGTCTTTCTGTGTGGGAAATGTAAGAAGCAGTTCAACTCTTTGCCGGCGTTCATGTCTCACAAGCGTGAACAGTGTCAGTCCAACACGCCGTCACTGGCCACCGTCTCTCTGGCCTCCAACAACGCCTACACCTCGGTCAGCGCCGGACCGCAGCTGACCGCTAACAGACAGGTACAGCACACCTGCTGGAAGACACCACCGGACGCCATATTACTGATATTTATAATGTTTATAATCCTCAAGGTGTCAACGTACATCACCGTGCCGCAGTCGCCGCTCACACACACGCTGGTCCAGGGGAACGTGTTGGTCAGTGATGAGGTTCTGATGTCAGCCATATCGGCGTTCGGCTCTCTGGATCAGCCCATGGCAGCCATGCAGGGATCAGTACACGTAAACACGGAATAATACTTAAACGAATAGTTCAGCCAAAACTGAAAATGTACTCACCCTCAAGCCATCCAAGATGTAGATGAGTTGAGATTTGGAGAGATGTTGCATTGCATCACTTGCTCACCAATGAATGTGAATGGGTGCCGTCAGAATGAGAACTGATAAAAGCATCACAATAATCCACACCAGTCCATCAGTTAACATCTTGAGAAGAGTAAAGCTGCGAGTTTGCAAGAAACAAATCCACCATTAAAGCATTTTAAATTCAAACCATTGCTTCTGGCTAAAACACGAGTCCATAATAACGCTTCCTCCAGTGAAAAAGTCCATCAAAATCCACCCACATGTTAGTTTAGAGCTGTTTTGGCTTGTAAACGGTGCTTGATCTGTGCAGATTTCTCTCCTGATTCAGACCAGAACACTTTTTCACTGGAGGAAGTGTTATTAAAGACTCGTATTTTGGCTGAGAGTAACGGTTTAAAGTTAAACTGCTTTAATGATGGAGCTGTTTCTTATTTACAAACCACTTTTATTTTCTCAAGATGTTAACTGATGCACTGGTGTGGATTATTGTGATGCTTTTATCAGCTCTCATTCTGACGGCACCCATTCACATTCATTGGTGAGCAATGCTACATTTCTCCAAATTTGATGAAGAATTAGCCTCATCTACATCTTGGATCAAGGATGAACTCTTGTTTTAAGGATTAGAAATAAATTGGTGATTTCTGACACGGTTTGTGTTTTTCAGAGTAATCTCAGCATGCACGCGGGACCCTCGTACCTCCAGCACCATCATCAACCTCCACAGCCCCTCCCTCCAACACAGGCCACGCCCCTGTCCTCACAGGTGCCGTCCAGCCACAGTAATTCAGTGGTGCAGGTGTACAGCACGCTGCCCTCTCTGGCCGGAGGGGGGACTGCAGACGTGCCTACACTGGGGCTTCAGTCCTTTCAGTCCATTCAGGTCCAGCACTGTTCATTACTTCACACCATCACACGTAATACTCATATTTGAGCTTTCAAATACACTTAACTACATGGTACATATTTGACAGAGATGCTAAATACTAACATCTAAACACAATGTCATAGACTTTCATGTTACAATAGAAAATTATACTATTATCGTAATTACAATCTTCAATTTATTTTTATATTTTCAGTATTTTAAGGTTTAGTAGGCAAAGTTATTTTAGTATTATTTATATACTATAATAGTATTTCTTATAAAATAATAATATTTTCAGTTCCCTTTTTTATTTTAGTTTAAGTGTAGTAATTTTGTTGTGTTTGTGTGTTTCTTAGTAGGCAATGTTATTTTAGTATTATTGATATACTATTATAATATTTATTTATAATTTTAATTAGCTTTTATATTTATATTTTCATTTGTAATTTTAATTTTGCTCTAATTTTAGTAATTTTTTGTGCTGTATTAGTTTTAGTTTTTAATATATATTTTTTTAATTTTACTTGAATTAATTTTATTTTAATTTGACTAATTTTAGTGCTTTAACTTACACTTTTTATTTCGCTTTGTTGCCTGAAAATATTTCTAGTTTAAATTCAAGTATTTTTAATTGACGATTTTCATGTAATACTTGTATTTAATTTAATCTGAACTCTGTTTTAATTAATAATTTTTTTTTTAATCGTTTCAGTTTCAGCTAACAATAACGTCACTGTTAGTTGTTGTTGTTTTTATTTCTATTAAGCCTTACATTATTTTTATTATATATTACAATGTATATTTATATTATTTATATACTATTATAATATTTATTTATAATTTGAATTAGCTTTTATATTTATATTTTAATTTGTAATTAAAATTTTGCTCTAATTTTAGTAATTTGATGTGCTGTATTAGTTTTAGTTTTTAATATATATTTTTTCATTTTACTTGAATTAATTTTATTTTAATTTGACTAATTTTAGTGCTTTAACTTACACTTTTTATTTCGCTTTGTTGCCTGAAAATATTTCTAGTTTTCATTCAAGTATTTTTAATTGACGTTTTCATGTAATACTTGTATTTAATTTAATCTGAGCTCTGTTTTAATTAATAAAAACAATTTTAATCGTTTCAGGTTCAACAATAACGTCACTGTTAGCAGTTGTTGTTTTTATTTCTATTAAGCCTTACATTATTTTTATTTCAGTTTTAGTTTTGGTAATTTAATGCTTAAACATTTATTGAAACATTTGTCATTTTTCTCCATCTAATATTAATTTTTCAGTTACCAAAAAACATATTTATATTTTTTTAGTTATAACACTGGTGGCAATAAATGCATGCAAGTTTCCCACTAAAGGACTTCATAAACAGTTTATTTTAAAGGTGCTATTTATTATAAATAATATTGAATTATTATTAAATGTGATGCCCCTTTCTGATGAGATAAACATGCATGTATATTCTATATTTGAAAAGCTCTTTTCCAAAACGCGATAAACGCCAAATAAAAAAAAATGAGTTCGTCATGCCATTTTGCTGTGTACTGAACCTATTCACTGCTCCATCAATGTTTCATGCCAAATCGCTATATTTCCTTGTTTAAAATGTACCTCACTCTCCTGACCTCACAAAGAGGCGCTCTAGCGACTGACGCTAAAAGCTGTAGCCTTTGGCGTTCCTTGTTAGAGCGCGCGCCTCCCGCGCCGGAAACCCGGGTTCGAGACACGCTCGGTGTGATGCTGCGGACCCGGGGGGGGTTTAACAATCATTGTTTAACATGTTCAGACTGAGCCAACAGACCATTTTAACAGGATAAATTGAATATTAACAAAATGTATTGGTCTAGGTAAAAAAGTCATTTTCATGAAAACTATTAAAATGGATTTATAGCGTTTTGGAAAAGAGCTCTTCATTTACTGACGCAGGTTTAATGACCCGATGTGTCCATGTTTGGTAGGTGCCCGGTCAGTGTGTGGAGGGCCAGGTGTTCAGCGCCGCTCCGGTTTACAGCCCAGGAAAACAGCCCAACAAACACAAGACCTGCACCATCAGCACAAACCTCTCCGAGCTGGGCGAATATGACAAGGTTATCATCCCGAAGAGAGCCAGAACCTCCAAGAAAACACAGGATGGTAGTTCACAGTGTCTATACGTCATCTGATTTAATATACTATATGTATTTTAATAAACAAGGACTGCTTTTCAAAGTTTGGGGTCAGTACGATAAAAATTTTTTTTGAAAGAAATACGTATTTTTATTCAACAAAGATGCATTAGATTGGTCAAATGTAGCAGCACAACTATTTTCAACATTAATAATAATCAGAAATGTTTCTTGAGCAGCAAATCAGCATATTATAATGATTTCTGAAGATCATGTGACACTGAAGACTGCAGTAATGATGCTGAAAATAAAGATTTAATCACAGAAATAAATTATATTTGAACATATATTACAATAGAAACTGTTTTTTTATTATTCTAAAAATATTTCACAGTTTTACTGTATTTTTTATCAAATAAATGCAGTCTTGGTGAGCAGAAGAGGCTTCTTTCAAAAACATTACAAATCTTACTGACTCTAAACTTTTAAAGGTATTGCATATAAAGTGACTTACAATGACAAGAATAGCCAGAGAAGGAGATGTTATGTTCTGTTTAGAAGTTAAACGCTTGTTTTATTCCAGCAGGGCAGACTAAAGGAAAAGCCCAGAAGCTCAAGTGCAATTACTGTGAAAAAGTGTTCACCAAGAACTTTGACCTCCAGCAGCATATTCGAAGGTAAACGAGATGATTTATATATGAGATTTCTTTGGGGCAGGGGATCTTTGATGTAAAATAAAAATTGTGAAACTCCATGCACAAACATGTACAAGAACATGGCATCTAAAACATTGTCTCAACATTTAAATACACAGTCACACGGGTGAAAAGCCCTTTCAGTGTATCGTGTGCGGCCGTGCCTTCGCTCAGAAGTCCAACGTGAAGAAACACATGCAGACGCACAAGGTCTGGCCCGCTGGAGTTCACAGCACCGCCTCCAGGATGCCCATCACTGTACGCGTCCTTCCTCTTAATAGTGACGAAAACTCACAACAGACGGAGGAAGAAGGACCAGAGCAAGGTGAGACAGCACGAGGAACACAGTTCAACTAAAAATAAAATTAGCTGAACATTTACTCGCCCTCAGGCCATCCCAGATGAGTTTGTTTCTTCATCAGATTTGAGAAATGTCTCTGCAGTGAATGGGTGCCGTCAGAATGAGTCCAAACAGCTGATAATCACAATAATCCACACCACTCCAGTCCATCAGTTAACATCTTGACCAGTGGCAGCTGGTGCTAAAATTTTTTTGGGGGGGGCACAAACAAACTGAAAGTACGTGCGATCTGGTCCAAGCTCCTTGATCTTTTTTTTTCTTCATCCGAACGCCTTGTGAAGGGTATTTTTGTAAAGATAAACCGAATGTTCTTTCATCTGGAGATATTGCGCTTGCTTCCACATTAATTAGTACCTGTCTGTCAACTGACGAGCTGCTGCTGAGTGGAACGAGAGTCGTTGAGAACGGTCCAATCACATGAGGCCAAACATATAAAAACAATATTGATTCGCTCTAACAACAAAAGTGGGAGGAGCCTGCGCCCCAAGGACAATTTGAAACCAGCCAATTAGAGCTTAGCCTCAAATCACATGCTTTTGAAAAGTTTGTGTACCTACATACACACTCATTAGTCCGGCGCCCCGCACACAAATATGAAAGAAATATAGTTTAGATTTTTTGATTTTCAATAAATTATAATATAACTAACAGTAGAATACTATGACTAAATGATTTTATTTAGTTAGCGATATATTTTTAACTTATTGTTAACATGTTAAAGGGTCTAACTTGAAGGGGGGGCGGCGCCCCAGCGCCACCTATTGACCAGCCGCCACTGATTTTGACAAGCAAAAAGCTGAAACAAATCCATCTTTAAGGCGTTTTAACGGTTGCTTCCAGCTAAAATATGAGTCTTCTATTGATAATATTGATATAGTAGTGAAATAGTCGTCTCGTCTAGATCAGGAGAGACATTTGCACAGATCAAAAACCGTTTACAAGCCAAAACGGTCCGAAACTGCGCTAAACAAATATTTGGGTGGATTTTGATGTGAGAGATGGAATTTTTCACTGGAGTGAAAAGTGTTATTATGGATTATTGACTCATAATTTAGCCAGAAGCAATGATTTAAAGTTAAAACGCTCTGTATTTGTTTCTCACAAACACAGCTTTTCTCTTCAAAAGTCGTTATCTAATGGACTGGAGTGGTGTGGATTATTGTGATGTTTTTATCAGCTGTTTGGACTCTCATTCTGACGGCACCCATTCACTGCAGAGCATCCATTGCTGAGACAGTGATGAAAGATTAATTTATCCAAATCTCTTCCAGTGATGAAACAACCTCATCTATATTTTTGATGGCCTGAAAGTAAGAATATTTTCAGCAAATTTTCATTTTTGGGTGAACTAGTCCTTTAATCCTGGTGGTTTTTCATTAGATTATACACTCAATGGCCACTTTATTAGGTACACCTGTTCAATTGCTTCGTAACACAGATTGCTAATTAGCATGGCAGCAACTCAATGCATCTATGGGGCTATTTACACCTGGTCACTTCATGAGTTTTTTCTGATCGGATAGCTATTTGATCCTGAAAAGACCAGGTGTAAATGCCCTCTGAAGCGCATTCGAGACGGATATAAATCTGATCGCTCAAACCACGTCAGACGGTGGTCTGGGACACATTCCAGATGAAAACTGGACACGTGTAAATGCATCTGGTTGCTGAAACCACATGTGCTAATTTGACTCCTCCCAAAATATTAACATAATAAATGTGTGAGAGCGTGTTAAAAGCTATATGACATTATAGTCAGATGACTGCGCTAATGCAACACGCATCGCTGTGGACGAGCAGCTGTATCTCTTCAGCAAGCCGAGGCGCAAACTGCCACGAATAAAACTGAAAGTAAGACACAGATGCTCAACACAATCACCTTCATTAAAAGTAGTGAGACTAACCTATCTTTCCAGTGCTGATGCCGCGTGCTCTCCTATTGCGGTCTTTTGAACTTGAAATGAGCTGATAATTAATTAAATACAGCGCTTATATTTTGATTTCGTTGACGTGAACTCGAAGATTTGATTTATATCCGTTTTGCAACGACACATTTATGTGGCCAAGTGTAAATGGAAATGTTTTAACAAATCAGATAGATATCCAATCAGCGAAAACGCATGAAATGACTAGGTGTAAACAGACCCTAGATGTGGTGAAGACGACTTGCTGAAGGTCAAACCGAGCATCAGAACGGGGAAGAAAGGGGATTTAAGTGACTGAACGTGGAATGGTTGTTGCTGTCAGACGGACTGGTCTGAGTATTTCACAAACTGCTGATCTACTGGGATTTTCACACACAACCATCTCTAGGGTTTACAGAGAATGGTCTGAAAAAGAGAAAATATCCAGTGAGCGGCAGTTGTGTGGATGAAAATGCCTTGTTGATGTCAGAGGTCAGAGGAGAATGGACAGACTGGTTAGAGATGATAGAAAGACAACAGTAACTTTAATAACCACTCGTTACAACCAAGATCAGCAGAATACCATCTCTGAACACACAACACGTCGAACCCTGAAGCAGATGGGCTACAGCAGCAGAAGAGACCACACCGGGTGCCGCTCCTGTCAGATAAGAACAGCACACGGAGGATACTATTCACACAGGATCACCAAAACTGGACAATAGAAGATTGGAAAAACGTTGCCTGGTCTGATGAGTCTTGATTTCTGCTGCAACATTCAGATGTAGGGTCAGAATTTGGCGTAATGAACATGAAAGCATGGATTCATCCTGCCTTGTCTCAACGGTTCAGGCTGCTGGTGGTGTAATGGTGTGGGGGATATTTTCCTGGCACACTTTGGGCCCTTAGTACCAATTGAGCATCGTTTAAACACCACAGCCTACCTGAGTATTGTTTCTGACCATGTCCATCTCTTTATGACTACAGTGTCCCATCTTCTGATGTACTTCCAGCAGGATAATGCACCATGTCACAAAGCTCAAATCATCTCAGACTGGTTTCTTGAACATGACGATGAGTTCACTTTACTCAAATGTCCTTCACAGTCACCAGCTCTCAATCCAATAGAGCATCTTTGGGATGTGGTGGAACGAGAGATTCTCATCATGGATGTGCAGCCGACAAATCTGCAGCAACTGCGTGATGCTATCATGACAATATGAACCAAAATCTCTGAGGAATGTTTCAACACCTTGTTGAATCTATGCCACGAAGAATTAAAGCAGTTCTGAAGGAAAAAGGGGGTCCGACCCGGTACTAGCAAGTGTACGTAATAAAGTGGCCGGTGAGTGTATATCTAATATACGAACCTAAAGAGCATTTGTCTGTCTTCGTCTCCAGCCATTGAGGAGCAGGACGCTGAGGTCCAGGAGACACAGGGTTCGGCGGAGGGCAAACAGAGCAGCGGGACGAACCAGAACAAACAGATCATCCTCATCGACAGCTCGTATCAGTGCCAGTTCTGCTCGGCCAGATTCAGCTCCTACTTCCAGCTGAAGTCTCACATGACACAGCACAAGAACGAACAGGTACCGCACACAGACACACACATTTACAGAGTCAAAATTATGTAACGATAGAATTAAACTATTATGTAAAGCAAAACAGCACAAGGATATATTCTCTGAAAAAAGTTATTTTTAGCAGTTTTGCTTCTCAGGTACATTTTAGAGATGCATCGATTGACCGGCCAGTGATCAGAATCGGACGATTTCTCATATAACCGGCCCGGATCGGTGACCGGCGGGTCAGTCTCACGTCTTACCGACTCCGAGCCGATCCTTTTATAGCCAGCGGCGCAGGCAGAGACGTCAGACACGTGCACACTCACACTAGATATCACAGTCGCGTGTAAACACGTCGTTTCATGTGAGAATGATTCTAATATTAATGGCATTCAGTGTAAACGGCGACTGATAATGTATTTATGTCGTGCCAGAGTGAGTGAGTGTGTGAGAGAGACAGCGCACACAAAGTTACTCACAGTAATGTATAGATGCATACTGCGGTAGAAAAATTAATAAAAGAGATTTACCAAATATGATTTAGGTAAGCAACATTAGACAGCCATGATGTTTCCCGGAATAACAATATCAGCACGATTGCTATGTGACACTGATTTTATACAATAGTATTTCAATAAACAAGAGGTTGAAATTAAGTGACTTAGAGTTTAGACAACATACTGACTGTTTTTGCTCAATTTCGCTGACGAAAATAGTTGTG
>CM049864.1:2266212-2378712 GCA_027474115.1 Schizopygopsis malacanthus | reverse complement strand
GTGAGTACTGTGCATATGTATTATGTGTATGTGTATATATATATATATATATATATATATATATATATGGACACACTTTATATAATATATAGAGTGAGTACTGTGCATATGTATTATGTGTGTATATATATATATATATATATATATATAAGGACACACTTTATATAATATATAGAGTGAGTACTGTGCATATGTATTATGTGTATATATATATATATATATATAAGGACACACTTTATATAATATATAGAGTGAGTACTGTGCATATGTATTATGTGTATATATATATATATAAGGACACACTTTATATAATATATAGAGTGAGTACTGTGCATATGTATTATGTGTATATATATATATGGACACACTTTATATAATATATAGAGTGAGTACTGTGCATATGTATTATGTGTATATATATATAAGGACACACTTTATATAATATATAGAGTGAGTACTGTGCATATGTATTATGTGTATATATATATATATATATATATATATATATATATATATGGACACACTTTATATAATATATAGAGTGAGTACTGTGCATATGTATTATGTTTGTATATATATATATAAGGACAGACTTTATATAATATATAGAGTGAGTACTGTGCATATGTATTATGTGTATATATATATATATAAGGACACACTTTATATAATATATAGAGTGAGTACTGTGCATATGTATTATGTGTATATACATATATAAGGACACACTTTATGTAATATAGTGAGTACTGTGCATATATATTATGTGTATATATATATATATATAAGGACACATAACACATATGCACAGTACTCACTCTATATATTATATAAAGTGTGTCCTTATATATATATATATATATATATATATATATATATATATACACACACACACAGTATATATTTAGAAAATATTTACATGTATAAATTTATATTAATATTATATATAAATGTAACATATTTTTCTTAAATATATACTTGCATGTGTATTTATATATACACAGTACACACACATATATATTATATAAACAAACAACTTTTATTTTGGATGCGATTAATCACGATTAATCATTTGACAGCACTAGTCCCCCCCCCCAAATAAGTGAATGAATGAATATGCTTTGAGTGATAAACTGAATTTGTATATATATATATATACACATATATATATATATAATTTTTTTAACCAGAAGAGACTCTCTGAGATTAAAAATCTCTTTTGCAGGAGTGTTCTGGCCAAAATGGACAGCAATACATCAGTTTCATCACAAGATATTACAAAAGATATTACTTAAAAAAACCAGTTACATGTCATATCGCTGAGACTGAGTTGTTTTGCAGGAGAGAAGCCGTATAAATGCTCCGTCTGTGAGGCCACGTTCAACCGGAAGGACAAAGTGAAGAGACACATGCTGATCCACGAACCCTTCAAGAAGTACAAGTGTCCCTTCAGGTGAGCGAGGCGAGAGATGAGCAGAGAAGCATCGGGTCATGTGAACGTGTTTGATGATGTCTGTGCTCTCTGTGACAGGACTCATGTGGGCTGCACCAAAGAGTTCAACAGACCCGACAAACTCAAAGCTCATATTCTCTCGCATTCAGGTGAGGATGATGATGATGATGAAGACCTCCGCTTTAATACTTCAGTGGTTCCTCTAATGTTCGGATTTAAATTCAGCTTTATTTCAATTAACAAGACTGATTTTAATAGTGTGCTTAAGTATTATTCATATACTATCAAATTATTTATTAATCATTTTAGTATCATTCATTTATTTTTAGTATATTATAGTTTTAGATTAATCATTTCAGTTTATGTTTTATGTGATTTTTCCATTTTTGTTTTTCATTTTTCACTTTTTTTAGTTTCATACAATTTTGGTTCTGGTTTTAGTAATGTCAGTTATTCAGCTTAAAATGATTTTCTAATTATTATTACACATTTTTAAGTGTTTTGTGAAGTTTTTCATTATATCAATATTTTTATTCTATTTAAATTATTTTAACTTGAATAGATTTAGCTTTAGCTAACAGTATATTGTAGTATAGTGTACTAGTTTATATACTAATATTCATATTTTATTTAATTTTAGCTCTATTTCAATTAACTATAATAGTTAATAGCTTTAGTCAATGTTATTTTAGAATTATTGAGACACTAATGGTTTTTATTAAGATTTTGAATTACTTTTTATTTTAATATTTTCCATTTTGTTTTTAATTTCAGTAAATTTGTTGTGTTTTTATCATTTATATTAGTCTTTTTAAATCTGTTTTATTTCAGCTTTTGTTGTTACTTTAGTACATCAAATTAAATTAAATAAAGATGCAAAATTTAGTGTAAAAGTTCACAACCACTTTTTACATTTCATTTAATTATCACTATGAGAAATCTTTCTATTTAATTCTATTAGTTGCTGCTGTTCATACTGTACATATAACCCTGCATTGCACTCCTATTTATATTCTGTACATACTCTGCTTTATATTGTATATAGCAACTCCACTGTACGTACTGTAAGTTATAGCTTCACTTACCTGCACTTATCTGTATATAAAACACTACTAACTGCATTTCATTAGCTCTGACTTGTACTCTGCATTAATGAAAGTAAAGCTGAATCTAATCTAATCTATTATAAATGAGAGCGTCTGCTTTAAAAATACTCAAATGTATAATCCGGAAACAACAAACCTTAATAGCTTGGTGATAAGCAAAACTAGTTTTTGTGGACATACTGTTACTGCAAAACAAGGCCAAAATACTCTTATACATGTGTTTTCTTCGTGGTGTAATGTGGAACTACATGTAAGTAAAGCACACACACACACATGCACACGCACACTCACACTCACACTCACACTCACACACATACTCACTCACTCACACACTCACACACACACACACACACACTCACACACACGCACACTCACACACACACACGCATACACACTCACTCACACACACACACACACACACTCACACTCATACATACGCACACATGCACGCGCACACTCACACACATGCACGCGCACACTCACACACACACATGCACACTCACACACACACACGCGCACTGTCTCTTTGTCTCTCCTGCAGGTATAAAGCCGTATAAGTGTCAGTTCTGTCAGAAGTCGTTCAGTCGTCGCGCACACATGCTGGAGCACCAGCGCTCGCACACCGACAACTACCGCTTCCGCTGCGCCGCCTGCAACAAGGGCTTCACCCGCCAGACGTACTACAGAGATCACAAGTGTCCGCTGGCGGGTGCAGACGGGTCGCTGGGACGGGACAACAGCGGCCAGGGTAAAAACACACACGAAAATCTGCTTTCAGTTTACTGACCCGCAGGCCATCCGAGATGACTTTTTTTACTTCAGCAGAACAGTAAAGAAGATTTTTATCTGAAACTATGGTCCTTGGTGAAGCAAATGCAAGTCAGTAGCTGCCAGCTCTTTGAGAGTATATTTAACTTATGGTAAAATGTGGTTAATTCAGTATAATCGCTGATGGTTGGCTTCCTCTGAGGTCCTCTGAAGGGTCGGCATCATCTCTTCTCAGGTGTTCGGTCATCTCAGATCATTTAAAGGTTGGATCCAGACTGAAGCTTGTGTAATTCCTCGTTACCACGGGATCAGAAACAGAGAAACAATTAAAGACAATGAGCGTAGCTGTTGTTCAACCCAAGCTAAAGCATAATAATGTGCGTTTGATCAAATAGACTGGCAGTACAAGATTGTGAGATGCATTATATGAATGCTTGGCTAAAGAGATGTGTCTTTAATCTAGATTTAAACAGAGAGAGTGTGTCTGAACCCCGAACGTTTTCAGGAAGGCTATTCCAGAGTTTAGGAGCCAGATATGAAACAGTTCTTCCTCCTTTAGTGGACTTTGCTATCCGAGGTACTACCAAGAGTCCAGAGTTTAGTTCCTTATAGAGCGGGTTGGATTGTAGCGTGATAGAAGATTAGTTAGGTAAATAATTTAGGGCCTTATAGGCAAGTAGTAATATTTTGTAACTGATACAAAACTTAATAGGTAGCCAGTGCAGAGACTGTAAAATTGGAGTAATATGATCATATTTTCTTGACCTGGTAAGGACTCTAGCCGCAGCATTTTGTACTATCTGTAGCTTGTTTATTGAAGATGCAGGACACCTAGCAGTGCATTACAATAGTCCAGATGACAAATAAACTCTGAAACGACCGTGACTAGTAACTACATTACTAGTTACTTAAAGAAAAATGTAATCTGATTACATAACTCACGTTATTTGTAATGCGTTACCCCAAAACACTGCTCAATATATCGCCAGGTGTTCATTTTGTTGCCTTTTTATGCTTTTTTGACTCCCAAAATGACGGCAGCCATTGCATTTTATGAATCAAGGACCACGGTTTCAGCTAAAAATCATCTTTACTGTTCTGCTAAAGAACACAAGTCACCTCCATCTTGGATGGTCTGAGGATGGGGAAATTAACAGCAGATACTTATATCTCCAACTAGTGGAGCTGACTGGTCATTACAACCTGAACAAATCAGCATGTTTTGTTATTTCCACAGACACAGGGGACGGATCTCCTGCCACGGAGCCTGATGAATGTGGAGAAACTGAAGAGGAGGATGATGATGATGGCCAGACGCAGCAGGATGAAGAGCGTGAGCAGATGAGAGAAGAGGAGGAGAGGAATGAGACGAGACTGGATCACATGCAGGAAGACGACGGCGCCATTAGACTGCTGTCTGAACCCATGTGCTTCCAGACCGGAGACTGATCTACACGCTGCTTGTACATTTTCCAAAATATTCATCACACTGTTTACGAATCGTATCAGCTTTCATAGTCATCTTTAAAAGCATAAATGATGTTCCCCTTCTAAAGGAACTCAATGCTGCGTCCTGGTGGACACTTTGGGGAACGCTATCTGCGTGACCAAATCCTATTGGTCAACATGGCCCGTGATGTCATAGGCGGGTACCCCGAAAGTATAAAAGGCCAGCTTCACGGGTAAGTTTACCAGGGGGTTTTAGTTTTTGGTCCTGTAGCCCCTTCCTAGGGATTTAGCTATATAAGGATAGCTATGTGACTGCTCCCCTTCTGGGGGGGGTTAAGTAGCGGTCTCCCAGAGCCATGGCTTAGACAGTGCTATCTCCTATGCGGGGTTTTAGGTAGATAGCCATTCCCTTTGGTCTAGGCAGCTCTTTAGGAAGATCCTCTTTTCATAAGATTCTTTGGATATAGCTATCTGCGGATAGCTGTGTCCTAGCTGGGATTGTTGGTAGCAATCTTGAGAACTCCTCTAGACTTCCAGCCTCTCAATGGTCTTATGTATTTGGCTACTATTGCTCACATAGCATAGCTATCTGAGGATGGTTGTGTTCTTAGCTTGGTTATGGTGTTCAACCTTATCTGGTATCAGGCTCCCTCTTTTTACCAAGTTATTTGAGCGTGTAACCCCCCCAGTTCCGCACCATCACACAGAGCGGGTCTCGAACCCGGGATGCCGCCGCGGGAGGTGGGCGCTCTACCAAGGAGGATAAAGGCTACAGCCTCTAGCGTCAGTCACTAGAGAGCCTCTTTTTGAGGTCAGGGGAGTGAGGTTTACACACAGCCCTTACTGGCATACATCCGTTACACTCACCCCCCTAAACCTCACTCCCGTGCGGGTCACGGCACCAATGTAACACCCCCGGGTCCGCACCATCACACCGAGCGGGTCTCGAACTCGGGATGCTGGCGCGGGAGGCAGGCGCTCTACCAAGGAGGCTAAAGGCGTCAGTCGCTAGAGCGCCTATTTTTGAGGTCAGGGGAGTGAGGTTTACACACAGCCCTTACTGGCATACATCCGTTACAAGCGGACCGAGGCATCAGTGGCTTGGCCCTTTCTGAGGAAAGGTTTAGTTTATGTCTGTCACCTCCTTGGTGCTCTCTCACTAGGTGGACACGCATGGCGTGATGGGATATCGTTCCCCAAAGTGTCCACCAGGACACAGCGTTGAGTTCCCTAGAAGGGGAACGTCTCGGGTTACTCATGTAAACATGGTTCCCCGAGAGGGAACGAGACGCCGCGTCCCCGTGCCATGCCTTCGGCCTGCCTGTTTACGTCTCCTCAGACAACTAAGTTGGTGACGTATTCAGCAGGTGCCCTTTTATACTTTCGGGTACCCGCCTATGACATCACGGACCACGTGGACCAATAGGATTGGAGTTGTTTTACACGTTTTACCTGAAGCACGTCTAACCCGAGACGTGTTCTATCATTAAGGGTTCAGATCCCTGTTGCTGATCTTTAATATTTGTTTTATATTAAAACATTATTGTAAGCTGATTTATTTTTTCTCATTTGTTGAGATTAACTCTGACTGTAACCTAATCGATACGGTTTCAAATAAAATATTGAGCTGAATTTCTGCACATTTGCAGTACGGTTATTATGTCTTGTTTTATTGCTTGTCCATAAATCATGGAATGAGATGTGGGACAAAAATATTACAAAGCGATGTTGTTATTGTTAATCATTTTCTGTAAAATAAGACAAAATATAAGTACAATTCTAGTACTATTAGATGAAAAACTTTACCTTAAATGTATTCTATATCAGTTAGTTGCCAAAGCAACTTTTCTAACTATATTTTTTGTTTATGTATTAAAATTACAAAAACTGAAATAAAGCTAAAAAGACATAAAAAAATAATAATAATAATAATTTGGAAAATAAAACTATTAATAATTATGAACTCAACTCACCCCGGTAACCATCTTTTCTGTTTACTGCCATCTGGCAAGCGCTTCAGGAGCATGATGGCAAAAACTGAGAGACTGAGGAGGAACTTCTATCAGGCTCCTAAACACAAACCCAGTCTCATAATCACTTACAAGATTGTTACTGAAAAAACATCCATACTCTCATCACCGTATTTTTGTGTACATACCCTGAACAACCCGTCTGCACATCCCTTCTATTCATATCACTATTTATTAAGTCCCAGTACACTGTTTTTTTTTTGTTGCACATCCTATTGTTTTTTGCACATCTTATTGTTTTGCACATCTTATATTGCACATTTAACTCTTATTTCTCTTTTTTTTTACCATATATATGCTCTTGTGTTGTGTTACTTTTAAATAATTCTTATTTTTTATTCTTCTGCACTGTCCACTGAGCGGACCTGATTTGATTACATTTCACTTCTAGTTATACCCTGTATAATTTATTATGTGACAAATAAAGAAACCTTGAACAACTATTAAAAATAATTTCCGGTAAAATTTAAATAAAAATAATAGATGCAAAACTTAACCTTAAACATATTTTACTTCCGTTAATTGCCAAAGCAACATTTCTAAAATGACAAACACTGAAAAGTAAAGCTAAAAATAAATTGTACAAAATAAAAAAGTAACACTATTAAAAAAAAAATTCAGTGAAAATAAAAATATAAGATTAAAATCTGTATTGTTCTTTTTCAGTTGACAGCAACATTTCTCTTTTGTATTTCTATGTTTAAGTACTAAATGTACTAAAACTGAACTAAGGCAAAAAAATAATATTTGTAAAATAATACAATGTATGGTTTCATTTCTGTTAGTTGCCCAGTCATTTCTAATTTTAGTTTAAATATTTTTTAATCCATGTTTTATACCACAAGCATTGTGTTTTTAAGATGGTGAATCAAGTTAAAGGCAACTGTGCTTCATCCCATGTGCACTTAATGCTCATTGTAACAGCATAAAGGTCTAAAAACAAAAAACAAATGCAAGACATTTTCCCATATAATTATTTATTCAACTGCTGAACATTTTTTTCACATTTGACTATACATACAAATCAACGCTAGTAAATAAACTCTGAAACGACCGTGAAAGCGGCCGCTTCTACTTTAATACTAAAATCATCTGATTAATCTGAAGACAGAGGAGAGTATTCACACCATGTACAGGATTCAGTTCATATACAGAGTCAAAGTGGTTTGGTTTACATGAATCAGTCGGGGGAGAAAAAGTCATAATGAGAGCCGTATCACATTAAAGTGAAGACTGGTTCAATTCTTATTAAAACTGGGTAAATTGAATAGAAATAGCGGTTTAAATAAATATTTGATGTTATCCTAAAATATCCTCCCTGACACCCTAAAACAGTCATTCATGAGTCTTGATCTTATTACCCATAATGCAATGCGCTGAACCACAGATGTACGCTTTATAGCAGGGCTTTGGGCTCCTCTAGTGGTTTAGACAAGATTCACTTCAAATAATTAATAAAACATGACATAAACTATGATCTGAACAGCCCAGAATGCTTAAAAAGCTGCGTTTAAAGCAGCCGCCCTATACAACTAGAGCGGTACCTGTGAGAAATGCTGCACGCTCCCAGATTTAAGCCCAAATAAACTCACATTATCGCTGCAGGGATTCAAGGTCAGCGCCGCGACTGAAAACCACACAATTCAGTTTGTTTCAGAGAAATCATTTCGTAATGTGAGAGCCAGAGCGTGAAATCAGAAACACCGGAGAACAAGAACAAGCACGTCCTGAAATCACAAACTTTTACTCATTTGCATCATTTTAGAAATGTCCAAGCCATGTTTCACCTCAAAATTCATATATATATTAAATCAAAAATAGATTTTTATATTGTTTCAATATGTTATATATTTTGAAATGTTTTTTCAAATGTTCTTATATATATATATATAAACAAAATAAAAACAAAATATATTGAGCATAAAGACCCTTATGTTACTTTTTTTGCATTGCAACTGTATTTTCATGAAAATCAAACATTAAAAAAAATTATTAGCATAATGTGGAAAAATGCATTTCTGTAAAATCATGTTATTTAATTATTAAATGAATTAGTTTGGTTAAGTGTATTTTTTGTTTAGATCAGCACAAGTTAAATTCACTACAACACAATGTTTATTTACAATTGAAAGTGTGTGTGTATATATATATATATATATATATACACACAGGGTGTTTTCACTTCACAGTTACAAGAACGTGGAAAATAATTTTTTTTCCACATTATAATGAAAATTTGTTTTAATTTTAAAGTCACAATGCAAAATACCTTAATCGTCCTTATATATTTTTGCAAAACACAATTTGTAAATGATTTTGGGATGAAACTGGCCATTTCTTGACCGTGTGAATCAATAATTCGATCAGTCGTGCAACAAGCCATCAGGTCCTCGCCTGAAGATCCTGCTGCTGTCGAGTGCTACACTTTAATAACTCGGTTTGTTTGGATGACAGCGAGGAAAAAAGGCACAAGGAGACCCGTCGAAGGGTTTGTGAACATAAAAACACATTCACAGAGCTCTGGTGAATCGTTCCGATCGTTCTGGGACTCTTCTTCTGGAGTCGTTCGATGGATTAATCACGTGTAGAAACATCAGCAGACACGCTTGCATAAAGCCTCCTCGTCTCACGGGATACAGAAATGAATACCAAGTGACAGGTGAGCGCAGAAACCCAAATTTTCCCATAATGCGCCTGTGTCAGATCATCGGTCTGTCTTCTCAGTAAAACTAGTGTGTGTGTGTGTGTGTGAGAGAGAGTGTGTGCCTCTGTGTGTGTGTGTGTTTGTGTGTGTGTGTGTGTCTGTGGGTGTGTGTCTGTGTGTGCGCGTGTGTGTGTGTGTGCGAGTGTGCGTGTGTGAGTGAGTGCATGTACGAGTGAGTGAGTGTGTGTGACTGTGTGTGTGCGCGCGTGTGTGTGTGCGAGTGAGTGCGAGTGCGTGTGAGTGAGTGTGAGTGCGTGTACGAGTGAGTGTGAGTGTGTGTGTATGAGTGTGAGTGTGTGTGTATGAGTGTGAGTGCATGCACGAGTGAGTGTGAGTGCGTGTACGAGTGAGTGTGAGTGAGTGTGTGTGTGTGAGAGTGTGTGTGTGCGTGTATGAGTGTGTGCGTGTATGAGTGTGAGTGTGTGTGCGTGCGTGCGTGAGTGTGTGTATGTGTGTGTATGAGTGTGTGTGCGTGCGTGAGTGTGTGTATGTGTGTGTATGAGTGTGTGTATGTGTGTGAGTGTGCGTGTGTGAGTGTGTGCGTGTGTGAGTGTGTGCATGTACGAGTGAGTGAGTGTGTGTGACTGTGTGTGTGCGCGCGTGTGTGTGTGCGAGTGAGTGCGAGTGCGTGTGAGTGCGTGTACGAGTGAGTGTGAGTGTGTGTGTATGAGTGTGAGTGTGTGTGTATGAGTGTGAGTGCATGTACGAGTGAGTGTGAGTGCGTGTACGAGTGAGTGTGAGTGAGTGTGTGTGCGTGTGTGTGCGTGTATGAGTGTGTGCGTGTATGAGTGTGAGTGTGTGTGCGTGCGTGCGTGAGTGTGTGTATGTGTGTGTATGAGTGTGTGTGCGTGCGTGCGTGAGTGTGTGTATGTGTGTGTATGAGTGTGTGTATGTGTGTGAGTGTGTGTGTGTGAGTGTGTGCGTGTGCGTGTGTGAGTGTGTGCGTGTGCGTGCGAGTGAGTGTGTCACTCCTGTCCGAATCCTTCCGTCTCCTCAATAGCAAACATCAGCTTCTCCTTCAGCTGCTCGTAGCTGCGGTACGGAGGCAGATCCAGACGATTAAAACTACAAAGAAAAACAAGAGAATGTTCAGGTTTATTATCCACACTGTGTTCTCGGTGAATACTGTATATGTACTGCTGCTGCATTACAGATTAATATTATATGCAGTATACAACAATGAATACAAAAAATTGCAGTATATGAAGCTCTAAGAGTGTCACATAAAAACAATGATTTATCATGAATTTCAAAATAAATATTTAAATAAATGTATTAAAAATATTACATATTTAACAATTATTTATTAATTTAGATTATTTAATTATTAAATCAACTTTTTTAAATATAGTTAAATAATTAAAAAAGTGCTGTCAAAAATCTATATTATAGATGGTTATTATATGCAGTAAGACGAATGTATTAACTTCAAATTACAAATATGAATACATTTGTGTACAAGTAACTAACTATTTAATAATGACTTATTTAAATAACGTAATGATTCAAAAAAACAAATAATTAGACAAATTATTAAATTCTTTAAAAAAAAAAAGCTAATATAATAAACAAACATAAATAAATAATAGTTATTAATATAAATATTTAGAAATAGTATTATTGCATTATTAATATATATATTTTATCAATAATAACCACCACCACAAAAACAACAATTTCATCAAGCTCACATAAACGAGTTACATATAATACGAACATACTTGTGTTTACTAATATATACTGTTTAATATATATATACACTATACTATATTTTATTTAAGCTTACTTTATTACTAATATTTGGTCTTTTGATGAACCTTTTTGCTAAATCATTTACATTTATGCATTTAGCAGACACTTTTATCCAAAGCGACTTCATGCTACACATATTTTTGTCAGTACATGACATTAAAAATGTGTTGCAACCATTGGACTAATGTTTTAAACATGCCTCCTCTTACTAACAATCTTAAGATCAAAATAAGGTGTGTATGAAGAGAGCGTATGTACCATGTGTGGCTGCGAGGAAGCCAGTTCTCCTTCCCAACCTTCTCGATGCAGAACTTCTGCGGTCCATTACTCCCTGAACCAAACACACGACAAACGTCACTCTCCAACATGAGCCAGGACTCGAACAAAACAGCATTGAACTGATATCAACACATCTCTGATCCAATCATGTCCCAGTCATTAATCCACTTAATAATTCTGGGGGTGAATAAAGGCCTTCTGTTGTGAATCCATGCGTTATTGTAAAACAATATCCGTTTTAAAACGATATAAACAGTTTTGTGTAACTTCCGCTATCTGTCGTACATGAGTTCACAAGAGAGTGCATGCTCGTGTGAGTCTCGCTAAAACCAGCGTTTGTTTACAGGAGCAAAGGAAGCAAAGTGTCCAAAAACAAATTTGTGACCATTAGTGAGTGAGTGAGTGAGTGTGTGTCTGTGTCTGTGTCTGTGTGTGTCTGTGTCTGTGTCTGTGTGTGTGTGTGTGTGTGTGTGTCTGTGTCTGTGTCTGTGTGTGTGTGTGTGTGTCTGTGTGTGTGTGTGTCTGTGTGTGTGTGTGTGTGTGTGTGTGTGTCAAGTCAAGTCACCTTTATTTATATAGCGCTTTTAACAATACAAATTGTAACAAAGCACTGCACAATATCAAAATAGGCAAATTGTGTCAATAATGTAAAATGACAGGATTTAACACTCAATTATCAGCTGAATGCATTTCATTATTGAATTTAGTAATGGCATTGTCCAGCTTAGTTCAGTTTAAATAATATCTGTGCAATCAAGTCGATGATTTGTGTGTGTGTGTGTGTGTGTGTGGGTGTGTGTGTGTCTGTGTCTGTGTGTGTGTGTCTCTGTCTGTGTCTGTGTGTGTGTGTGTGTGTGTGTGTGTGTGTGTGTGTGTGTGTAACGCCGACGACCTACGTCATCCGCCGGGACGATGTCCGCTTATGACACTTAGATGAAGTGAGAGAGAGAAGTGTTTATTTCATTTGAAACATGGATATATATTTTACAAAAGCGCATGGATTCGTAACAGGAGGCCTTTATTCACCCTCAGAGCCGTGTGAGGCACGTTTATTATGGATTCACACACTTTATTGTACGTGTTTTGGACTGTGTAACCACTGACTGCAATGATAGAGCTTAGAAGAGCCAGGATCATCGTTAATATAACTCTGATTGGATTCGTCTGAAAGAAGAACGTCATCAGTGTTGGGGGGGTAACGCATTACAAGTAACACGAGTTACGTAATAATATTACTTTTTTCAAGTAACTAGTAAAGTAACGCATTACTTTTTAATTTACAAGAAAATATTACTTCCTTTTTCCACATTTATTGATGACAGTGTGCCGTGTGAACATGATCTTACTGTAGATCTAATCTAGACTAAATATGAATGTGTATTAATTCATCCCACTCGCAAAAAACAGATTCAGTATTCATCAAAATGAATTAAAACAGTGAAATACAAACTCAGAATATGACGCAAACCTGCAATAATTAAATGTTAAACAACACAAATATATCTAATCTCATTTTATTAACCGATGTGTTTGCTGCTGACCTTTGATGATCAGTTCAATCATATTAATAATCAAAAATGACTTTATATAAACTAACAATTGTGCTTCGTTGTGTTTTATTGCTGAAGAGTGTTGAACTTCTCCTGTGTTCTTCTGTACAGACGTGATTTACTCGTCTTCAGTCTGAGGTTTATTCATTACACTTTCTGGTGTGAAAGGCTTTTATATTTGCTATAAATATAACTTCTTGTATTAAAAACAAACAATCAAGCCCTGCTCATGTTTAAAAAGTAACGCGAAAGTAACGTAACGCATTACTTTCCATAAAAAGTCACATAATTAGTTACTTTTTTAGAGAGTAACTCAATATTGTAACGCATTACTTTTAAAAGTAACTTTCCCCGACACTGGAAGTCATACACGTAGGATGGCTTGAGGGTGAGTAAATAAAAGGATCATTTTCATTTTTAGGTGAACTAGCCCTTTAAATATTTTGACCCTACTCACTCGTTGTGTCTTGCCTCAATGCTATGATACAGCCCATAATGGTAGTTAAAGTCCTAGTGAATGCGGTTTGATTATGTAATGTAAATAAAGCTGTGTGAGCGTCACAGTAACTCACCCATCAGGTCTGTAAAGCCTCCGACAGGCAGACGGCAGGTGCCGGAGACGAACTGCAACAGTCTCATGCGCTTCTCGTTGTCCATCTCTTTAATAAACTACAGAGAAACCAGAGAGTGTGTCTTGGTGCATGCATGTATAATGATTTACTAAGAGCAGATTATTGCATCATTACCTGCCAGAACCACAGGATCTGTTTACTGGTGGAGGTGTAGTGTCTGTAAATGGTGTTTCTCTGCCAGTCATTCAGATCTATTTCTTGCATTCCACACAACATCACCTACGACACACAAACTCACGGGTAATTAAACAGTATTTGCACATATATCCGAACGGCATTTTTGTTATGTTATCATGCGATGACATTCAGATATGCTGTGAGCTCTGTGCGTGGGATTTAAGAGATTTTAAATCAGCGTCTCTCACCTCCAGCTCTTTGGCATCGAAATACTGCAGGTACTGCTGCGGAAGAACCTCATTAAATCCTTCAAAGAAGGCTTGAGTCTGTTCCTCGACACCACGAGACAGACGCCACTCCGCCACCAGCCTGAACACACACACACACACACACAACAGACAATTACAACCAACACACACTCAACAGCACCCGACGAGGCATTGGCTCCGTTCCAATCTCTAGAGAGCGGCTTGCTGTCTTTACAGGAAGAGATCATCGACACAGAGCCAGGCTTGAAATGCACTTTATGGGCAGATAACATTTCAGCGTTTAAGTATTTTAATAAGTCCATTTAGGATATCATCTTTTTTCAACATTTTTGTAACAATTAAACAACATACAAAATGCACGTTGTTTTAGCACTGAGAAAATGCATCATTTTAAATAAAATTATAATATAATATTTATATTATAATAATAATAAATAATAAATATAATGTTGCAAAAAGCTGCTTGCAATAAATACATTACATGTAAGTTAATGCAACATGTTTTATGTGTGTGTGTGTATAAATTGTATCATTTAATATATAATAAATATATATATAAATCATTTATATTCATTTAAAATATTAATATATTTAAATAAATTCATTTATAATAATAAAAAATGTGCATACAATTATATTATTTATATAAATAATTAGATAAATCATTTTTAAATGTAATTGTAAATGAACATTTTAATGTATTTTTTAAATTAATGTATTGTAGGTAAGTTAATGCAACTTTTAATTGTGCAAAATGTCAAAATTAGGTATCGTGGAGGCAGCATAAATTTGCATGTTAACTTTGTGACGTGGCCTTAAATTAGGGAAACTGAGCTCTATTCTTTATTTCATCATCACTAACTGGACAAGTAAAATGAATGCAATCCTTTATAACAACAACAGCACGCTGAGGGCTCTGTGTGTGTCATGCATGTGTTTTATTATGAGACCGAGACCTGATGTACTCCTCTTTGTTCTCCTCCGTGACCTGGACGTTCCCGCCGTCCGGCTTCAGCTCGTGAGTCGACACCTCACCCAGGATCTCCTTATCCACCGAGAAAAACATCTCCAGCCCGCAGTCCTCGATGTTATTATCCCTGACACACAGTTAGAGAGGCATTCAGACGCCAGGTTCAGAATCACACACACAATAAATCATAATACTGTCCAAACACAATCATCTGAGGTGATCATACACAGAATACAGAAGACAACATTTGAACCAGAATTTACAGCATATCAGAAACACTATTCAATATTAGAATAGCTTTAATTATTAATTAAACAATAATATATACAAATTGAATTGGGTAAAAATCACCTTTTCTTTTAAAGACTAATTAAATGTAGCTTTTTTAACCACTGTAATATATCATTAACAAAATAATAATTTGCTATTAATTCGATTTTTAATTGGAGGCCTAAACACATAATATTTAAGTAATCAATGTAACCTCACTCTGAAATTTAAAGTGGACTTTATTTACTTAATTAGTAGAAGAAGTAGTATTAATAAGTTAGAATGTATGTTTATTTTTGGAAGAATTTTTTTTTATATAGTAAATAGATATATGCATTGATATTAATTAATTCATTCCAATAGAATAAATACAAAAACAATTATATGATAGGCATAAATCTATATATATAAATTTTATTTTTATTTACTATGTATTAAACATTATATATATATATGATATACATTAATAAATTAAAAGGTAGATATTTTTTATTATTAAGCATATATATTTTTCATGTATGTTACGTTATGTCATGAATATTGTTAATAATTTTTTTTAAGTACCCAAAAAGTACCACGGTATTCTTTAAAGTACCTTATGGTATATATTACAGTACCACGGTATTCTTTAAAGTACCTTATTGTATATATACAGTACCACGGTATTCTTTAAAGTACCTTATGGTATATATTACAGTACCATGGTATTCTTTAAAGTACCTTATGGTATATATACAGTACCACGGTATTCTTTAAAGTACCTTATGGTATATATACAGTACCACGGTATTCTTTAAAGTACCTTATGGTATATATTACAGTACCACGGTATTCTTTAAAGTACCTTATGGTATATATTACAGTACCACGGTATTCTTTAAAGTACCTTATTGTATATATACAGTACCACGGTATTCTTTAAAGTACCTTATGGTATATATTACAGTACCACGGTATTCTTTAAAGTACCTTATGGTATATATTACAGTACCACGGTATTCTTTAAAGTACCTTATGGTATATATTACAGTACCACGGTATTCTTTAAAGTACCTTATGGTATATATTACAGTACCACGGTATTCTTTAAAGTACCTTATGGTATATATACAGTACCACGGTATTCTTTAAAGTACCTTATGGTATATATTACAGTACCACGGTATTCTTTAAAGTACCTTATGGTATATATTACAGTACCACGGTATTCTTTAAAGTACCTTATGGTATATATTACAGTACCACGGTATTCTTTAAAGTACCTTATGGTATATATTACAGTACCACGGTATTCTTTAAAGTACCTTATGGTATATATTACAGTACCACGGTATTCTTTAAAGTACCTTATGGTATATATTACAGTACCACGGTATTCTTTAAAGTACCTTATGGTATATATTATGTATTCTTTAAAGTATATATATACAGTACCACGGTATTCTTTAAAGTACCTTATGGTATATATTACAGTACCACGGTATTCTTTAAAGTATCTTATGGTATATATTACAGTACCACGGTATTCTTTAAAGTAACTTATGGTATATATACAGTACCACGGTATTCTTTAAAGTACCTTATGGTATATATTACAGTACCACGGTATTCTTTAAAGTATCTTATGGTATATATTACAGTACCACGGTATTCTTTAAAGTACCTTATGGTATATATTACAGTACCACGGTATTCTTTAAAGCACCTTATGGTATATATACAGTACCACGGTATTCTTTAAAGTACCTTATGGTATATATTACAGTACCACGGTATCTTTAAAGTACCTTATGGTATATATTACAGTACCACGGTATTCTTTAAAGTACCTTATGGTATATATACAGTACCACGGTATTCTTTAAAGTACCTTATGGTATATATTACAGTACCACGGTATTCTTTAAAGTACCTTATGGTATATATTACAGTACCATGGTATTCTTTAAAGTACCTTATGGTATATATACAGTACCACGGTATTCTTTAAAGTACCTTATGGTATATATACAGTACCACGGTATTCTTTAAAGTACCTTATGGTATATATTACAGTACCACGGTATTCTTTAAAGTACCTTATGGTATATATTACAGTACCACGGTATTCTTTAAAGTACCTTATGGTATATATACAGTACCACGGTATTCTTTAAAGTACCTTATGGTATATATACAGTACCACGGTATTCTTTAAAGTACCTTATGGTATATATTACAGTACCATGGTATTCTTTAAAGTACCTTATGGTATATATACAGTACCACAGTATTCTTTAAAGTAACTTATGGTATATATACAGTACCACGGTATTCTTAAAAGTACCTTATGGTATATATTACAGTACCACGGTATTCTTTAAAGTACCTTATGGTATATATTACAGTACCATGATATTCTTTAAAGTACCTTATGGTATATATTACAGTACCATGGTATCTTTAAAGTACCTTATTGTATATATTACAGTACCACGGTATTCTTTAAAGTACCTTATGGTATATATTACAGTACCATGGTATTCTTTAAAGTACCTTATGGTATATATTACAGTACCACGGTATTCTTTAAAATACCTTATGGTATATATTACAGTACCATGGTATTCTTTAAAGTACCTTATGGTATATATTACAGTACCATGGTATTCTTTAAAGTACCTTATGGTATATATTACAGTACCATGGTACCACGTACACTTCTGTAAGACTTTAATGTATTATTCTTATTGGTAATGAATATTGATGCGTTCAGTAAAGCTGTGAAACTGACTTGATCCAGATGAGCGAGTTATAAAACTCCGGGTCGATGGACTCCAGGTCTTTCAGAGCCAAGGGCTTGTTCAGGATCCGCTTGTAGAACGGCAGCGAGAAGCCCGTATCGATGAACTTCCCATGAAACAAGGCCTGCAGGGAGCACAGAGAATACATGCTGAACAGGCATCATGGACATCTTTGCCATTATGTTTTGCACCACTTGAAATACAATCGGACACTGGCCAAATATGGCAAGGCAGCATTACCATGGCGATGAAGCGTCCAATGAAGCGGAAGTATTTGAGGTGGTCGGGGTTGATGTAGGAGGCGGGGTTTATCTGGAGGCAGTAGTTGTCTTTGCCAGCGTATTCAAACAGGCAGTACATGGGGTTCAACACCTCGTGAGATAACAGGAAGAACCATTCCCTGCACACAACACACAACAAAACACACTTTACTTACAGGATCACACTGGACACAAGCAAAGCCAAATTACAGGGTGCTGCGATTAATCAATCGAATTAATCACAAACTACATTTGGCCGTGAAATACCCCTAAAAGATCATTTAAAGCTATTATTGTATTAAATATTTAGGCTACAATGGCCTAATATAAACTATGGAACATAAAAGCAGATAATTTGAGAAACATGTCAGTATTTTTGGTTTATGCGATGAAAGTCACTGATAACCAGAACAGCTGTGTTACCAACAGTCTTGTTTCTTTATGGTGAACTATCCCTTTTTTATTGATCTATTTTTCTTTAGAAATGAAATAATAGAAATTAAAACTGCCAGCAGGTGGCGGTAAATGTCTTTATGAGTCATTCATTCAGAAACTAAACAGCGTTTTGTGGTGGCTTTATAGGTCATATTTTCAGAGGCAAAATTCAGCACAAACACAATATTAACTTCTTATTTACTATAAAATCACATTTTCTCCTAATACAGTCTAAGATTTGCACTCGTGTTCTTCGTGACAAAAACAGCACTCGTGTGATATCGCTTATCATATGATATAAATATGAGACAATAACTCAAACAGGAGCTTTTTTTGCACCAATATCTTTAATTTTAGGACATAACTGCATGTATGGAGTTATTGCATCATATTTGTCATAAGTCTCGACTATATGAAATATAAAATGATGTACAGGTCTGGGAGCAGGGCCAGTTAACTACATTAAAATATTTGTAAAAAAATTTAACTAATTAATTAAGTTAATGTGTTAAACTGACAGCCCTAATATGAATATATAGTTTCTTAACATTTTATTTCAATTTTTGTTTTAGTTATTTTTAAGTTAAACAAAAGAACAAGCTGAAATAAAACACATTCATGCTTTATTTTATATGCTTTTATGATTATGTTATATTTGATTTCAGTTAAAGGATTAATGAACTTTCCTGATAATTTACTCACCCCATGTCATCCAAGATGTTTATGTATTTCTTCGGTCGAAAAGAAATTATGGTTTTTGATGAAAACATTCCACGAATTATCTCTATAGAGTTAGTTTCAATGGACTCCAAACGGTTGAAGGTCAAAATGACAGTTTCAGTGCCGCTTCGAAGGGCTATAAACGATACCAGATGATGAATAAGGGTCTTATCTAGTGAAACGATCAGTCATTTAAACATTTTTAATAAATGTATATGCTTTATTAACACATCAATGCTCGCCTGTTCTGCGAGGCGCGTCCCAGACTTCACGTAATACGTAATGACGTTGAAAAGTCACGCTTGACGTAGGCTCATCTCATCTTCTCCAAGTTCAAAATCATCCGACATCGTTGTTTTACCGTGTGAACTCGTCGAGTTGTAACTTCTTTTGTTTGTAAAAGGCGTTTGACTTAATATTTGCACGTTCAACTTGTAATCACTGACTTGGTGCTTCCACCTTCGTCAAGCGTGACCTTTTCAGCGTCATTACGTGAAGCGCGCATCGCAGAACAGGCGAGCATTTGTGTTTATAAAGCATATCATTTTTATTTATTTTTCTAAATGACTGATTTTTTCGCTAGATAAGACCCTTATTCATCGTCTGGTATCGTTTATAGCCCTTTGAATCTGCACTAAAGCGGTCATTTTGACCTTCAACCGTTTGGAGTCCATTGAACTACACTATGGAGATAATTCATCAAATATTTTCATCAAAAACCTTTATTTTCGACTGAAGAAAGAAACACATAAACGTCTTGGATGACATGGGGGGGGGGAGATGGGGGGGGAGTAAATTATCAGGAAATTTTAATTTGAAAGTGAACTAATCCTTCTACATTTATTTAAAGTAATGATAAAGTTTGTATTTATGGTTTTAATTTTAGTTAACTAACCCTGTAGAACAGAGTTCAACAAATTGATATCTACTCTTGAGTTTTCATGGGGCACGTTCCCACTGTTTCTGACCAATTCCATCAATAATAGGACTACAAAATGATGATTACAATAATAACTGTGATTATTATTAAATAAGATAAGACTAAATAATACATATATTGTAACTGTAGTAATGTAATAATAAAAAACAATGAAGTATTTAATAAAGAACATTATTTTATAGTATAAGTGTAATATTACAATAGGTTTTTTAGCTGTTTAAATTGGACATAAACATGTCTTGTATTTGGACAGATCGCCAGTATCTGCTGATGTCTCAGAGTACGGATGCATCGCTCCGATCCGCGGATCAGGACTCGGTCAGACCATGTTGTGCGTATACTATTCTGTGTTATTCTTGAGCACAACAACATCATAAAGCACATAAAGTCTGCACTATATTTGAAGTGTTCTGAAGCCGTTCCATAGTTTAATGTGAACGCTTCTCTCCACTGTGTCTCCACTCCACTGTGTCACGATCGGTTACGAGTCATGACGATGAAAATATTAAAATATCGCACAGATATAATACACTACGCATCAATATCTCTTCCCTCTTTCATGCTGTGACTCCGTGCTGCTTCAAGCACATCATTCTGCGCTCGTAAACGCTTTGTGCCGCTCTGAGCCTTTCGTATTATACTTTTGTGCAATGGAAGATTATTAATAGTCTTTTTTGTTCTGCTCTATCTATCATACATTGCTGCCTTCATTACTGTGCTATGCATGTAAAAGAAAAGTCTTTTAATTTTACAGTATATAAAAATATTTAGGCTACTTGTTTTTCATGAATGTATTTTACAACAATACAAAGAGCAATGTGTAATATTTGACCAGATTTAGTCCTACACTTATGAACTTTTATTTGTTCCCCACCAAATCAAGTTGTTTCACTAAATAAAGTTTAGTTTAATGTATTATTTTTGTATTATTGTGCACCCATGATCTTTCTAGAATAACTTTTGCTGCTGTATTATCCACTAACCTAGTTTATAATAGTATTTTTTGTCATAGATTATATATGTTTTTCATTAAATTGAAGTTGTCTATATTTAGCAGACTGTGTTTAACACACACAAGAGTGATGATCAGGTCAACACACAGAAGTATTGATTTATTAAAAACACCTGCGCTGGTATCGCATCGGATCCGGCTGATACTCAGATTTTTGGTATCGGGTCGGTTCTGATAAAATGGTATCATTGCATCTCTATTTCAGAGTGCATCTAATTAACTCGCAGTCAGCACAATTTGAGAATCGCACTGCATTTATGGTGCAGCCCTGCTCTAGAATGCTTCGATCTGGTCTTTATTCTCCAGAAAGAGTGAAATATGAAACTTGCCTGGCCACGCCTCCATAGTCAAGCCCCTCCTCCCCGGGGAAGATGATCCACAGCCTGCGCCGGAGATCCTGAGCGCTGAAACTCATGATCTGCAGGGAGACACCAGAACAACGTCATTTCACACCTCAGACGTGTTTAGAGACATTTACAGGCTCCAGTCTCTGATCTGGCTTTTATATGCTGGAGCTAAAACACCACAGTATTACAGCGGTCATGGGCTATTTTAAAGTTAGCTGCCTCCTTTAGTCTGGTTGAATCACACTAGAGTTTGTTTGCAGTTGTGTGAATGCAGCAATCGCAATCGGTGTGCACCAAAAAAACACCAATCAAGAGTACCGAGGGTCTCGGCCCGATTGCAAACGCACTCTGGAGTCTAACGAACCAAGCAATATCAAGGTTCAAGGTTTCTTTATTTGTCACATAATAAATTATACAGGGTATAACTAGAAGTGAAATGTAATAAAGAAGTGAAATGTAATATGTATCATAATGTATCATAATGTATCATATGTATCAAAATGTATCATAACTCATAACGGGAAATATGTTATCTAAAAAGCAGCAGTCAGTGTTTTATGTGAGTGAGAATATTTGTTATTGCTGTTGAAAACCAAAGAGCACCTCTTCATATTAAAACATGTAATTAATTTCTCTTCTCCACACATTACACGAATGCTGTCTGGACGAAGCGCTGGCTGAAACTTCATATATATATATATATAAATAATGAACCAAGAAGAAAATGCAACAATGTATGAAATGAATCCGTGTTTCAGAACAAAGCAAACGATCTACGTGTCTGAGAGCACCGTTAGACTACATTACCTGCTGGAACGAGTCTTCAAACAGCGTTTTGCGGCCGACGTTGATCTTTATGTGCTGTGGTATTGCTAATTGCTGTAATGAAAAATTAAAAACAATCAAATGTATTTTTAGTGAAGTAGTTATGATATCCATTTTGAAGATCCTTTTTGAAAATATACTTTAATCTAAGGTCATCCAAGATGTAGATGAGTTTGTTTCTTCATCAGATTTGGAGAAATGTAGCGATCACTGTCTCACCAATGGATCCTCTGCAGTGAATGGGTGCCGTCAGAATGAGAGTTTAACCAGCTGATTAAAACATCACCGCTCTTTGGACTCATTCTGACGGCACCCATTCACTCATCTACACAACTATTCCTTTAATATTGTTCTGACCAGAACTTCTCTGGAGCATAAATCCTCACCTGACACCAGAATCTGAAGTACTGAACTTTGGCTTTGAAGTCTCGTACGTATGTGATTTGAGGGCCATTCTCACTGAAGGGAAGGGAAGAGAGAAATTGTTTATTATACACACACAACATACAGTAAAACTGCTTCATATTTTGTTTAGGGCCTAATCTAAAGCACCACAGCATAATATCTTAATAATGTAATGTTAAATATGAAAATCACTAAAATAGCTGTGCATAGTTACTTCCACAGAACAGCTGAGACTCATTCAGGAGGTGAAAACATCCTAATAAAAGAGTCCCTGAGTGTGTATTCAGACGCACTGAGTGCAGATGTTTGTTTGTCAGCTGCACATTCCTCTGACGTAGAGGATCCCTTTGTGTCTTCAAAGCACTCGATGTGGATTAATACACACATTCTGAGAGAGGCGTGTTTGCATTCTCTGAGCTGAGTCATCACGGAAGATTATAACCGAGTGCAGTTTCACTCCTGAGGCACACACACCTGTTTTTCCTGTTGTGCATGTAATGAACTCGCCTGAAAGAGATCACTGTGCATCTAAACCAAGAATGCCTCGGACCAGTCTCAAGGTCAAAAATCACATTTATGATATGATTTATACGTAATGATTTCAAAAGCATTTGATCGGTAAAAAGAAAAGAAAGCCGCGCTGCTGCTAACATCATAATGCCATATTAAAACTACACTCCTGCTAACAACAAAATGTGACGTTAACTGCTGCTGACATCTAAATGAGACATAAACACTTCACCACTGCTGACATAATAACATTTATTCATATCGCAGACGCTTTTATCCAAAGCGACTCACAACTAACTAGGGATGTGCAACAGCGATCGAGTACTCGGCCGTGACAGCGATGAACCGTCATGAAAACGATGATCATGGAAATTATTATTATGTATTTTTCTGATTGGTTATAGCAGCACTTTAGGCGGCACCCTGAGCTCTGATTGTTTAGCTTGCCACAGCATACAGTCCAAAATATAGACGTGAGAAGAGAGAGATGCATGCTTCGAAGTCACATGATGTCTGGGTTAGCTACATATCTGATTCATCTAATATAGGATGCGTTGGGATATTAACATTGATTTACATGCTGAATGTGCTGCATGAGTTTAGTTTCATGATCAAATGCAATGCAAGTTATTTGAGACAGTCATATTGCTTTTAGATGCTTAAATACAGATGTTATAATAATGCAGCAGTGCTTTTTTCGTCATATTTGTTTAACGGTAGACATACTTCAATTTCAACTGTTTTCGTACACAGGCGATTTCAGGAATCGCTTGATCATGTAGATGAAAATATAGCACAAATCTGCCACAAATATGAATGACATAAGCATTATAATGAGAGCTTAATAAAATGCGAAAGCTCTTGTAAATTCCGTCCTTGCCCATGTTTCAGCGCGCTGTTATGAAAGCGCTCGCTCGCTCTCTCTCGCTATAGTGCGTAACTGAATGTTCACTGGCTTATGCATCCTTTTGTGCATATACAAGATGTAATGTTACATTTTTGTTATGCATCTAAGTTATCTGATTAATATCATAGAACGGGCTTTAGTTTATTGTCATAAAGTCACTCCACCTCAGGCAGCTATTCCTTTTTAGATGCTTCTTTTTTATTAACATTGCTGCATCATAATCGTAATCTAACAGGGTTCTAATCATGTGTTCATTTCATAATTTTATTTAAAAAAAGTAATTTTCATAACAGTCTTCAGATATTTTCATTATCTCCATTACAGCCATGTCCATCCCTACTACTAACACTTAATAACATGCTAGTGAACTGCTGCTGATATTATAATGCGACAGTGTACTGCTGCTGACATCATATTCCTACCATAAACACAGCATTGCAGATAACATCATAACGCAACTGTGAATGCTACAGTGCTGCTAACATCATATTTCAACCGTGAACTGCTGCTGAACACATAATGCAGTGCTGAAACTGCATGATCTGGGCACGTCTGGGGAAAGACTGTCTTCTCTAAGTGTGTGCGGGGGTGTTTGCACTTACAGAGAGGATTTCCCAGACCGCGGGTCGATGTAAGTGGTGGCTCTTCGGTTGTGATCTACGAAGTAAGGGATGCCATCGACGGTAAACCTCATCTCCCAACCCTCCGGCAGTGGCTTCTCATTTAGCAAACTGCACAACACAGAAACAGAGCCATGAGCACACTTTAATAGGCAGCAGTTTATGAAAAATGACTCAATGGGCTGGGCAATAATTACTTATTTAAATCAACACTGTACTGCGCCTCACTATTAAATAAGAAAAAAATTATTTAAACAAAAAGACTTTGAATTTAAACAAATGTTTGAATTTTTAAACAAAAAATATGGGTAAATTTATGGACATAAAAACCTCTAAACCCGTCTTAAGTGACAATTTTTCGAAATTTAAATTTCTACATTATCTGAAAGCTTAATAAATAATCTTTCCATTGTATGGTTGGTTAGGATAATACAATATTTGGCCATTTTTTTCAACTATTTGAAAATATAGAATCTGAGGATTCAAAAAAATCTAAACATTGAGAAAATCACCTTTAAATTTGTTCAAATTAATTTCTTAGCAATGCATATTATCAATCATAAATTAAGTTTTCATATATTTACAGTACGAAATTCACTAAATATCTTCATGGAACATGATCTTTACTTTTTTGGCATAAAAGAAAAATGGATAATTTTGACCCATACAATGTATTTTTGGCTATTGCTTCAAATATACCCCAGCGACTGCTTTTGTGCTCCAGGGTCACATATTTACACTGCAGATGGAAATTACAACGTCCATAGCCCAACAAGAAAAACTGTTCTTTCTTAATCACGGCTGAAAGTGGAGTGCATTGAAGGTCATTACTGTAAAAGTGCTTTATTGTTTCTCTCTGTAGATTGGTATTTTAGAGGAAAAAGACGGAGGAACTGACCCTTGTGCGCGCGGATCCTCCCACTGCGTCGTTCTGGTCGAGTGATGAACAAAGTAAACTCTGCCAGTACTGTCCGTTCTCTTCTCTGAGAGTGAGACAGACGGAGACACCAGGAGGAAAGTACGAAATAATGAAGCCAAGATGTGATGCAAACTTTCACTCAGAGCTATTTTCACCAGCTGGTTTACACGCTTCTCATGTGTTAAATTGGGACACTGAAGGATGCACCGGCTAATTTTAGTGCTGCTTCACAGGTGCAGATAATAAGGTTACCAGAACAATAAAAAATAGCTGCTAGTTCAGCATATTACAGATGAGGGAACAGTTTAACAGCAGTTTTTACATGCAATGAAAGGAAGTTTGTGGCTCTCTCACCCCATCCGTGTGGCAAAGGTCCCAGCGGGTCAAATTCCTTATTCTGTGTGGCTGAAGCCTGATCCTGCTGCTACAGGATGAAACAAAGGAGAACATTATGGTTTACGGTGTGTATATATGTTCAAATATGCACGTGTTTGATTTCCTCACCCCAATGATGAATCTTTGGTTGAACTGCTGCATGGCTCCCTGCAGCTGACTGCGCTGGTGCTGCCACTGCTCGTAGTTTCTCACCGTCTCCGTCGTGGGCCGCTGCCACGTGGTGGTTCTGCTAAAGTGGTCCACAAAATACACCCGGCCCGTCGAGTCCACACGCCGCTCCCAGCTATAAGAGAGAAGTCCATTTGAGGCCAAAAATATAACATTTGCATCAACATTTCAAACAATACTGAATAGTATTTAAAACACCTCCTTAGAAATGTGTCACTAAAACAACATCAATAAAAAGGTAACGGCATCTTTTTCTGAGAATCATGAGATTGTTCTCAACTGCTAGATATTAACTCAGAATTGCAAGACAAACTCGCAATTGAAAGAAAAAACTCAGAGTCAAAATTGTTAGAAAAAGTCCAAATTGTGAGATTATGGGAAACTTGCAATTGCATAAAAAATACACAATTATAAGATTTAAATTCAGAATTGCAAGAAAAAAGTCAGAAATGCAAGATTTAAATTCACAATTGCAAGAAAAACTTTAAAATTGTGAGAAACAGTCAGAATTGTGAGGGGGGGAAAAATCAGATTTGCAAGATCCAAACTCACATTTCCGAGAATTAATGTTCCAATTGTGAAATCTACACTTGAAAATGCAAGTCCTAATTGCACAAAAAAAGGTCACAATTGTGATGTAAACCGCTGCAACTACCGGTTTTATCTTTTATTCCACAGCAGAAAGAAGCTTCCATAGAAAACCTACAAGAAATGTTTTTCAGGTAGCACACCAACTAATCAGTCTTGAAAATGTTTGTCAGTATTTCAGTACTAGTCACAGTGCAGAAAAGGTGGTCCTAAAACAAATAAGCTACATTTTCTAAAACAAAGTATCACTTATTTGTGGTGAAATATGACCTAGTTCTTGGTTTTGTCAAATTCACTTAGCAGTTGTTTTCTATACTTTATATTTCAGAAAAGTTAAAGTATGTGAAAAAGCAAATCTAATAAATGAGATCTTGTGTTAAAACATTAAAACTTCATTAACAGTCCAGTTCCTGAACTATGAAGCTGGAATATCCAAACTCCACCGTACTGCACTGACTCAGTTGAAATGCATTACAGGTATGCATAGTATATTCTTCTAAGGGTGTATCCAGTAATTCAGTGACAGAGGAGGGTTTCTCACCCCGTCGGTAGAGCCTCCGGTCTCTCCCACGATGTCCTCTTTTCCACATGATCAACATAATAAACACGGCCGTTCTGATCGACCCGCTGCTCCCAACTAAACACACAGACACACACACACACACAGACACAGACACACACACAGACACACACACACACAGACACACACACACACAGACACACACACACACACACACAGACACACAGACACACACACACACACACACACACACAGACACACACACACACACACACAGATACACACACACACACACAGAGACACACAGACACACACAGACACACACGCAGACACACACGCACACACGCAGACACGCACGCAGACACACACGCACACACAGAGACACACACGCAGACACGCACGCACACACACGCACACACGCAGACACGCAGACACGCAGACACGCAGACACACAGACACACACAGACACACAGACACACAGACACACACAGACACACAGACACACACACACACAGACACACAGACACACACACACAAACAGTTAGTGACCGAACCATATGGGAACTGATATATAATTCAGTTAAATGATAGAACATTTTAAAAACAAAGCATGCATTTTCTGTTGACAGGCAATTTGTAAATTGTGGAAGTGACGTAAAGAGAAACCAGCGCTTCTGTTTACTGACGTACCCAGACGGGATCGGTGCAGGGTTGACAATGCTGGGAATCCTGCTGGGGGCGGGGACTACGCTGAGGGACGTCCTCCCAGGCTGCTCCACTGTGGGGGCGGGGCTAGAGTCTGGGGCTTCGCCTCCGGTGGGATTCCGAACCGGAGTGTCTGAACGGGACGAATCGCTGCCATCAGGAAATGAGCCTGTGGAGGAAGCTGCAAAGGGGGGGGGGGGGAATTCACCACCATTTCCTCATTGCAGCAAATGTTTTCAACAAACAACACAAACGCAGAGCAGGACAAATGCATGTGTATTTTTTGCAGACAGAGTGGAATTAAACTGATCAGTAGTGACAGTAAAGACATTTATAATGTCACAACATTTTTACATTAAAAAAAATAAACGTTTTATTTATCCAAAAAATAAAACGCATCACAGTTTCCAAAATAATATTGGGTAGCCCAACTGTTTTCAACATTGATAATAATCAGAAATGTTTCTTGAGCAGCAAATCAGCATTCATCGGTAACATAAATTATATTTGAACAGATATTCACATAGAAAACAGCTATTTTAAATTGCTAAAATATTTCAAAATGTTACTGTATTTTGTATCAAGTAAGCCCTGGTGATACTTCTTTCAGAAACAGTGGTGGGTATAATGATGTACAGTAATACAGCAGTGTTAACAATCAGAAAATTCAACATTTATTTCACATAATATTACTAATATGTACCGACATGGGCGGCGCAAGGGAGGGGCTAGCAGGTGCTCCAGCACCCCCAAGAAAAACCAAAGCACCCCCATAAAAAAATAACATAAAATAAAAACATTTGACTCATTACACGTGCATAAATACTGCAATGCAATACAACGTGCTTTGCAGTCGCACGTAATGTCAGCATTTTATTTAAAAAAATTGATCGGTTCCTTGTGCCATGTAGAGGTTTTTTTTTTTGTCCCGCTCCCGCGAGGTTAGGTTATATCCCACACCCACCCGCTCTCGTGATATAGGCTATTCAGTGTTTGTTCACCCGCTCTCCATTTTTAATAATTTTCTTCCTGACCGTTCCCGCTAAATATAGATCTCGTTTCCAGAATCACACATTTAAATCTCCTCTACTGAAAGAAAGAGCGAGGCTAACAAAAAAAAGTGTAGTCTGCACAAAATTGAATTTGTTATTTTATTAATCTTGTCAAGAGTCTTGAATTTATTGACTTTATTGATTAGCCTATCTTAAGACACAAAATTTGTTTAACATTTTGCTGCCAACACAGTAGTTAAAAAGTGTCAGAGAAAATAAAAATGTTGTACACAAATTATATTTATTTTTATTCGTCTTATCAGGATACAATTCGTTTAACATTTACAACACAAAAGGGAAAAAAAAGTTGGTTGTACAAAAATAGCATATTAGCTGTTTTACTTGCCAAAATACACAGTAGGAAAAGTGTCTCAGAGAAAAAATACATATATACACGACATGTCATTTAAAATTATAGGCTAAGCTAAATATGAACAAACCCGAGTTGAACGTCCTTCAAGGACAGCGCATCCATCTTTATTCTTGCCGCAAAGCTTCGCTAAAATAATGATTATGAATACATCGGAGGAAAAAAAAGACTTTCTCAGACTCGCCATCTCCACGGACTACATAATCAGAGAAGATTTGTTTTTATTTGAATTTTTTTCTGCAGATTTATTTCTTGTGTACGTGAGCTGGTTTATTGTTGTGACGCGCTCCATTCACGGAGACTGCATGAAACGACAGAAAGCACATCCAAAAATCACGGGAGTGTAAGCTCTTTCCGCAGGAAAATAAATATATATATGTTTGCGTGCGCGTGTCATACAGATGGCTAAGCGCTATTAATACTCCCATATTCCTCATAGACATTTGAAATGCACCTTTATAGCGATTTTATTATTCATATATAATAATAATAACAACCTGTTTTGCTCATATTTACTATTAATTGCCCAGCTCCCCCGGTCATTGATCTAGCACCCACCCCTGTGTACCAATAATTATTTATTATAATAAATGGAAATGACATACTTCTGCTAATAGGCCATAAAAGATTGGATAAACGATATCAGCTGATGCTGGCCAAAAATCTACTATTAAATAAGCCTGGATAATATTTTGTGTTTTTTTTGCTTTCTCCATGACTTGATCCAACATGTTTCAATATGAAAAAGAAGAGCATTAAACAGCTTAACGCTATAACCGAATGTGTCTCACCTGGGGAGGACGTGGGTCTGCGAGGGGTCGGCGGCGGGGGTCGTGAGGGTCGCGGGGGTCTTGACCCTCTGGATGACGCTGAAGGAGAGTCCATGCCGTTCACACGGCCGTTAGGAGCCGGCGGCTGCTCCTGACCCTCCGAGACCGATGGAGACGGATCTCTGCTTCTCCAGAGAAAGAGACAGGATAACAGGTTGAGAGGTATCGTTCAAAACCATGTAGAGACATGTGACATGCCTCGACCAATCACAGCTTGGTCAAATCAAACGACTGTTGGCACAAGCTATGTTTCCATCCAAAGATGCGAATTAAACTGGAATATCGCATAAAACAATTGCGAATAAAGCGCAACTGTTTCCATTCAACGAGTCAAAGAGAACAAAATCATCACTTCCTGATAAACTAGCACTAAATATATATAAGAAAAGCCACTGAATATAATCATTTTCATATATAATGAATGACTTGGGTCTCAGAGAGAGCAGACGTAACACAATAAATGCGATCATTGCTTTCAGAGGCGGATGCTGCTGTTTGGGAACGCAGTCGTGTAACGCCGGTTTCACACGTACTCTGTTTGCGGTGCGTATGTTTTTCCCGGATCAGTGCGTTCACACAGCACGCGGTTGAGGTCCGGTAGCGCAGAGATCGTTTCCGCACGAGTCTATTTTAACTGTGCTGCACGCGCTGAATTAAAGTGACAGCGCTTTGTTTACAGTAAAAATGAACATGGAGATGTAGAAATTTCACAATAAATATATATAATTAAAGTCTACTGTGTTTCACGGGCGTTTTGGCTATGTTTAAAACAAATAAAAGTGCACTTATAGATATAAAAAGGCAACATATGCACTTGTGTGTTGTGGAGGTAGAAAAGGAAAGTTATAAAGATGTAAATGTAGGCACGAGAGGCGACTGCTTCTGTCAGTGCAAAGTTTTCTTTTAAAATATTTGTGAAAGCCTAACACAAGAAAAGGCTATATGCGGTGTTTAAATGCTTGAGCGACACAAATCTATAGCCAAATGCATTTAATACGTTGTTTATATTAATTGAGTTAAACGTGAATATGTCTATGAAAGATACTGTGAGGATCACAATGCTGAAAAACATGTTGAGTATAGGCTAACAACGTTTGGATTTGAAATCAGAGTAATGGAGAAATGCTGTGTTTGTGGTAAACAGACACGGATCAGGAGCGCACAATGAGTCCGTGCTGCTTCTGCACCGCATTCGTAACACACACAGAAGACAGAGCATGTGTGAAACAGGCGTAAGACAGTTATACAGAAAGACTTTGCTCGGGCTTTTCAGAACAACCATAACAACATATGGATGCTGTGAACGAGATCTCGTCTCATAGCTCAAAGTCACATGACTTTGTCAATGCGCAAGGTGGAATATATTACATAAATGTGTTTACATCGTAGTTTATGTGCATTTTTTCCAATCTGATAAAAAAAGTTAATCCTACTCAATATGTTTTTATGCAAATTTTTTGATTTTATGCACATCTTGGCGTTTCCATCCAGCGTTTTTTTTTTTTATGCGATATTCCAAAATGTGCACAAAAATAGGCGGATGGAAAAATAGCTACAGTAACTACTAAAGAAACACTTTCACTTTGATTGTTCTTTAATAACTAATATGAAGATACCTTCTGCTTGAGTCGTCATTAAGCTCAGATTCTCCATTTAAGGTATCTGGAAAACAATGCCATTCGTTAGTTGTGCTCGTTTCAGTGTCTTGAATAAGTAGCACTGTTAGTGAAATGACTGGAGCGACTGACTCTGGTTGTTGGCCTCGGCCGACCGGAACATTTCAGGATCCACCTGCAGACCGTCCAAACACACGGACAGATCGCCGATGCTATCAGACTGATCTCTGTCTGCGCACAGCTGCAGCGTCTGCACCACCTCACAGACTGACAGAAACACAAGCACAGAGAGAGAGTGAACAAAAACAATCCAACTTCATTACAACTGATGACAACAGAGAGTAAATGCAGAACAATTCTATTTATATCTGTACATTTTTTTTATTATTTATTTTGAGGGAAAGTGGGTGACCTAGAGTGATTTAACACAGTACAACTTCCTAAAGATCAGGGTGGGAGAGGTCGATTATTATAAGGCAGCTCAGCTAAGACTCTTGGTTTGCTGGTGTAATGATGAATATGCTGCAAAGTGGAAAGTAGTGATCGACCGATATTGATTTTTTTAGAACCGATACAGATTATTTGTACGTTTATGTACCCGATAACCGATATGCAGAACCAATATTTATTTACTGTTATAAAGTACATAAATAACAGAGTGAAGTCCATTCTTCGCTTTGGTTCCCTTTCGAGCTGTCACGAGACATCACGGAGAATTCTCCGTTATGGGAACTCCTTCCCTTCAACCTTTCCTGAAGTCCTATTGGCTCACGCCAGTCCAGATGACTGGCCAATTGTCGCAAAGCATGCAAATATGACGAGCTCGAGACAGTATAAATGCGATGCCCGCGACAATTACATCAGAATCTTCTACTTCACCTGTTGACTTCAGGAAAGGTTGAAGGGAAGGAGTTCCCATAACAGAGAATTCTCCGTGATGTCTCGTTCCCGCTCTCAGGGAACCGAGGTTACCATAGTAACCGGAGCGTTTTTCCTCCTTTCAGTCATCTTAACAACAACAATAAATACATTTTATTTATAAAAAGCATCATCAGCAACACTGATATCAACAATATGCTAAATAATGTAATGTATTCAAATGGAGGAAATAAAGGACAGAAGTCATATCAACTTCATTTTAAACTACAGTTTTAGGTTTAAACGCTGTTTAATAGACTAAAGAGTGAAGAATAATTCACTGAATAATATTCTCTGGAATATTGAAATAAGCTATAACAAACAAAACATTGTATTTTATTGCATTTCTTAACTGGCATGTGTCCACTGCTCCAGGTGTGTGTGTGTGTGTGTCCACTGCTCCAAGTGTGTGTGTGTGTGTGTGTGTGTGTGTGTGTGTGTGTCCACTGCTCCAAGTGTGTGTGTGTGAGTGTGTCCACTGCTCCAAGTGTGTGTGTGAGTGTGTGTGTGTGTGTGTGTGTGTGTGTGTGTGTGTGTGTGTGTGTGTCCACTGCTCCAGGTGTGTGTGTGTGTGTGTGTGTGTGTGTCCACTGCTCCAGGTGTGTGTGTGTGTGTGTGTGTGTGTGTGTGTGTGTCCACTGCTCCAGTTGTGTGTGTGTGTGTGTGTGTGTGTGTGTGTCTCCACTGCTCCAGGTGTGTGTGTGTGTGTGTGTGTGTGTGTGTCCACTGCTCCAGGTGTGTGTGTGTGTGTCCACTGCTCCAGGTGTGTGTGTGTGTGTGTGTGTGTGTGTCCACTGCTCCAGGTGTGTGTGTGTGTGTGTGTGTGTGTGTCCACTGCTCCAGGTGTCAAGTCAAGTCAAGTCACCTTTATTTATATAGCGCCTTTAACAATACAAATTGTAACAAAGCACTGCACAATATCAAAATAGGCAAATTTTGTCAATAATGTAAAATGACAGGATTTAACACTCAATTATCTGCTGAATGCATTTCATTATTGAATTTAGTAGTGGCATTGTCCAGCTTAGTTCAGTTTAAATAATATCTGTGCAATCAAGTCGATGATTGTGCTGGAAATGAAGTGTCCCCCAGGTGTGTGTGTGTGTGTGTGCTCTTGGATGGGTTAAATGCAGAGAACACATTTCACTTCTGGTTATACTCTGTATAATTGTGTATGTGACAAAAAATATATATATATATATATATATATTGGTTATCGTTTTTTTCAAAACCGATATCCGATTATGGTAAAATGCTTAAATATAATAAAAAATATCGGTAAACCAATATATAGTCGATCTCTAGTGGAAAGGTTTTGAATATACATTTTCAGCAGACACAGTTACATAAATTGAACTTCTTGACAAAGATTCCATTGGAAATTTGGTATAAAGAATTAAAGAATTCTAAAATTGAAAGACAAGGAAGGATACTAAGATAGATTGAACATGACCTGGTCATGACCTGTTCCTGTGGCTCAGTGGTAGAGAATTGCATTAGCAGCGCAAAAGGTTGTGGGTTCAATTCCCAGGGAACACATACTGATAATAAATGTATAACCTGAATGCACTGTAAGTCACTTTGGATAAAAGCATCTGCTAAATGCATAAATGTAGAGTGCACAATCACTTTCTAATCAAGTAGGTCCAATAGTATAATTCCTGTCAGAGCAAGTAAACATGGTAAATGGATCATGATACATCCAAGCAGCCTTTAGACAACAAACATGATGACTTAGAGAGACAAAGTATTCACGTAGATGCCGTCATTTCTGCTTTTAAAACTAAAACAGAGGGACTCCAGAGATCAGCATTGTGCATCAAACCCAGCTAACAGAGCCAGGCTCTTTAATGTGGTTCCTGTGGTTAAAGCGGCAGAGCATAAACACTTACTCTTCATGTCATGTGATTTGAGCGTCTCGCTGACGTCGAGGGTGGCCACACCCAGCAGAACGTCCGACTTCAGCGTCTGGTGACTCCACACACGGAAGATCAGCTTGCTGAACGGAGTCACGATCCTGATGGACACACACACACACACACACACACACACACACTCAACCGCTTGACTGGGCAAACACAGCAAATAATAGAGTCCCCAGTCTGACGTCATTAACAATCACTTCACGTCAGGAAGATAAAAGCGGTTTAATAGCACGACCATGTGCATCTGAAGTTGATTCAGGCACTGGTAGAGTCTGTGGGAAATCAAAAACACAGCAGACTCACACAGTGAGCGACTGCTTCCACTTGGGCGAGTGTGTGTTGTTGCATTTCTCCGTCTTCTTGGACTGGCCGTCCACAAACACCTCCACATACGGACTCGGGCCGAACCAGTTCTTCTTGTTGTCCTTGAGTTTGGCCGAGATCACTGCAAACCGAGAGAAAACAACACCGTGATGGGTTTTGCAAACATGTTACTAAACATTACCGAAGAACAGCAGATATTGTGAGGAGGAAGTACAAGTGAAGAGGCTAAAAAAATTTTCGTCTTAATAATGAAAATACACCGTATTGAAACTAGATTTTAAATCACGTGCATGAAAATTCACTTTTTAATCAGACCCTTTTATTAAAAGTGTTTTTAAACACAAATTGTTAAATAACATCCATGCATATAAACAAGGTTTTTTTTGCCCTTTAAAAATTAATTTCTAACAAACCCCATATTTTTTTTTTTAGAATAATAAAAAAACATATTCCACATAAATTGCTAATATATAAAGGAAGAAAAGAATACTCCTCCGATAATTACTTTACTTTTAGTCATTTAGCAGACGCTTTTATCCAAAGCGACTTACAAATAAGAAAAAGTAACTAAAATTAAAAGATAAAAATATACATATTATATATACACATTTAAGAAGATAAAGAAATTAAATAAAATGACAAATGCATACAACAACATTTCAAAACTAAACATTTAAATGAAAACAACAAATAAAGCTAAAAACAAGTCAAAATATTAAATCAAGAAAAGTTCTGAATATAATAATGATTCTAACATAACACTAAAGGCCTAAGTATACTTATTTTTTACATAGTAAGAATTGGTTATAAAAAAACAATTACCATAATTACCAGTAATATCTTTTAAAATGTAAGAATACAGGTCTGTACCAGGGTTATTATTATAGTTACTAAAAGTATTAAATATTTTTGCTCATTGGAAATAAATTAGACATGTTCCCTTGGCAACTGAAATAAGTTTAAGTGGAAGCAATTAATAGAAATAAATAAAAATTCAAATTGAAATTAACAATTAAATAAACATAAAACAATAATGAATAAAACGACAAAAGCACATAACAAAATTACAAAAAAAAATTACTACAATTTTTAATCAAAATTAAAGTTAATTCAAAATTTATTAAAAGCTATAATCGTATGCTAATCTATAAAAAAAATAATCGTACGGATTTTATGTTCACTTAAGCAAACTGTCATAATTTGTTAACTCTAACTGAAACAATTCATATAAAATAAAATCTTAAAAACGAAATGAGTTTTCACTTTAGTTTTTTTTGTTGCAAAATCCTACTAAACAAAATTAATGTTGTTCAGTAGTTTCGTGTTTATGCCTTTCAGCACAAGCAGAGAAAGAAACGTTTAATATATAATAGACAAAAGTTACCTTTTTAATATCAGTACGTATTAATATAATTTGTAGAATTAATTATATTAATTAATATAATTGGTACAGTATTATATGAACTTACTATGAACAGTCATATACAAATAACATGCACACTTCCTGATGAGAGTTTCTTTAGTTTGGAGATCGCTGCTGAATGAAAGCAAAAAAACAAGCTATGTGTTGTGTATTAATATTTGTTTGATATTCTTTTTGGCCTCTTTTATTAGTGACAGAGAGAGGAAAACTGAGTGTACTGCTCCGTGATCAGAACTGAAATCGTAGTGTTTATTAATGAGACAGAAGATCACCGCCGCGGCGGATGAGGAAGAGTCACATCAGATAAACGACAGGTGGAAACATATGCAAACATACCCATGATCTGCAGCTGCGCTTTCATCGGGAAGCCATTAGCAGGAGCTGCTTTAGCCACACCGCAGGCCATGACATACGACTACACTGAGACCTGCAAGCACAAAACACATCTCTGCATTTAAGACATTATACAGCTGCACCGCAAACAAAGCAACGAACAGTTCAGCTTGTTGAGATTCAAAACTAATCTATCAAAGATATGAATATCACAAACTAATTCAGCAAATATTGAATCCTCGAAAGTGCTAATTTTAGACTTGTAATTAGACTATTTGAAACTTGTAAACTATACATAAACGATACATAAACGTTTTATTATCAGAATTGGCTATTTTTGAGAAATCACATTTACATTTATGCATTTATCAGACGCTTTACATTCAGGTTATACATTTATTATCAGTATGTGTGTATCCTGGGAATCGAACCCACAACCTTATACGCTGCTAACGCAATACTCTACCACTGAGACACAGGAACACGTATTCTGTGTAGGCAATATGCATAAATTAATAGTAACTTACATCATAACATCTCTTAATTTTCATGAAAGTACACAACACCAGCAATCAAAAGATTGATGTCTGTAAGATTTTGTAATGTTTTTGAAAGAAGTCACCATTTATTTGATTAAAAATTCAGTAAAATATGTAATATTATTACAATTTCAAATAACTGTTTTCTAAGTTAATATCTGTTAAAGTGTAATTTATTTCTGTGATGCGCAGATGTATTTTCAGCATCATTACATCAGTCACATGATCTTCAGAAATCATAATAATATACTGATTTGCTGCTCAAGAAACATTTCTGATAATTATCAGTGTTGAAAACAGTTATGCTGCTTCATATTTTTGTGGAAACCATGAATATACACTAAAACATTAGTATATATTTAATAAACAGAAATGTTATTTAAAATGTATTTGTAATTTTTTGTAACATTACTGTCACTTTTGATAACTTTAACAAATCCTTGCCAATTTAAACATGATTTTAAAAATGCACTTATTAAATATTTGTCAGCCTTGATTTTTTAATATTTATAGAATATGTAACATTTAGATTTATTTTCAATCAAAGAATCCACCATTTCTATTTTCACCAAGCAGACTCAAAATATTGTAAATACACAAAAGTGAAAAAGTGAAAAACTAGGTCAGATTGGATGACCATGACAAGACAGTAAAAAAAATATTATGCAATTTTTCCAAGAAATGCACGGTTTCTCCGGCACGACAGAGGAACTGAAACTCAAGGAAACACGAATCAAGCTCACCATACTCCAAAGCTGTGAACAATCCACACTGATTGCAATATCTTTTGAGAAGAGAAAAATGAGATTGTGCTTTCGTGAAAGTGTTGTGTCCCGCTGTAAGGAGATCCCAGATTACAGGCGCTGGGCTCGCGAACTTCTCCTCCAGTTACGTCACGATCAAACTGAGACGCTCACAAGAGAGAGACAGAGAGTGAGATCTGAATAAACTTCCACTCGAGCTGATCTCTGGGTTAATTATTCATCGCTGATCCTGTGTCGGGCACACAATAACAGCCCTGAGGAAAGACTAAAACACCAGTGAAAGCCGTTTCAATGGCACTGATAAGCTTCCAGGTTAGAGATTATGACAGACGTGTTCCTTTATAATCTAAACGTCACTCAGCCAGCGCGAGGAAAGCCAAAGATGAGTCACAAGTGTCTTCTTCTGCCTGATATATCCTCTGCGTCGTCTTCAACATCCACACTTTCTGCTCTCAGTTTAATGTTCAGTCACTATGAGTTAATAAACACCCGTTTGAGATACGCAACATGACAACTTCTGACTCCACCAATCACGTGAGCTTGGGGGCGGGGCTATCTGTCAGATGAAGGGCGTGTTTGTGGCAATAAAACAGACAAGAAAATCCCACAAAAGAACGGGACATATCTAGAGACCGGTTTATCAGAAAGATTAACACTTAGCGTCCACCCTGAACACTCTAGCAGCACAAAGCAATGTTTTATAATCCATAAACTTCTATTAATAACTTATCTTAAAAACTCAACAATACTCTTTACAAAAGAGTACAGTAGTACAGTAATATCATGGTACTTTTATTTACCACATGACTGTCTGGAATATTTGTTTGTGACAGTATTTTATAACCAAATCTATAATCTATAAAAATATACATAATTTATTAACCAGTGCTGTCAAATTAATAATCACGTATCCAAAATAACACTTTTTGTTAACATAATATGTGTGTACTGTGTACTATGTATATATATATATATATATATATATATATATATATAAATAAATACACACATGCATGTATATATTTTAGAAAAATATGTTATGTTTATATTTTAAATATATTTACATATAATATAAATTATATGAATATAAATATATTCATGTAAATACATTTTCTAAATCTATGCTGTATGTGTTTGTATTTATAATAAATATACACAGTACACACACACATATATTAAGCAAACAAAAATGTTTATTTTGGATGTGATTAATCGTTTGACAGCACTAATATAAACCAAATCTATCATCGATCTAAAATCTACAAACAATTATTTTGGTAATCGATTAATCTGTCTATTATTTATTCGATTAATCGGGTACGCTTGCCGGATTTTATTTCCATGTATATAGTTTCACTCTTTTACTATGTTTAATGTGCGTTTGTCTATATAAATATGTTATTGACTTCTTGATGTGATCTGATTAATCGATAATTGTTGTCGATTACTTTCATTATTCACTGTACTGTGGTAAGGTGATGGTATGAAATGGTAATTATTTAGCAGACAATGGTAATGGTATGTAATGGTAATATCATAGTACTTTAATTAACCGCATGGCTGTCTGGAATATATGATTGTGACAGTATTATAAGACATGTATTTTGGTAATTGTTTAATTTACTCGATTAATCAATCATTTACTCGATTAATCGGGTAAACTTGCAAAATGTTATTTCAAAACTTATAGTTTCCACTATTTCTAATGTGTGTTTTGACCATAGAAATGTGTTATTTACTAAAGTGAGGTGATCTGATTAATCGATAATCGTTGTGGGTTACTTTCATTATTCATGAGGAGTTGTTGCTGCCCTGATCAAATCATTACTGTACAATTACTCAAGTTTTGCAATGAAGCTATAACCATTTTCAAAAGAGATAACATGGCACTTTTAGATTCACTCTTTTTTGTTAGTAACTACAAAAGTTACTTTTAAAAGTCATGAATTACAATATTGTGTTACTCCATAAACAGTAAATAACTGCATTACTTAGTTACTTTTTATGGAAAGTAACATTATGTTACTTTTGCATTACTTTTTGTCACCTGGGCGGGGCTTGCTCATTTGTTTTTTTAATGACAAAAAAACTAAAAGTTATATTTGTGGTAACCGCAAAGGCACCAAAAGTGAAATAAGAGAAAGAAGCAGGAGTAATAGAAGTACTTCACTCCCAATTTCTCTCAACACAGGGACAGAAGAGCTGTCGGTGAATAAATGAGAAAACATTTGTGTCACATAATTGAAAGTGATGTGTAATTTACAAGTGATGTGTTACTTTAAAAGTTACTTGAAATAAGTAATCTGATTATGTAACTCACATTACCTGTAAAACATTACCCCTAAAACTGTTACTAACTATCAATTTTTAACTGATATCTCCTGTTAACATGCGTTTTTATGTGATTGATTAATCATATTGTAACAAAACCCCAGCTGATCTAAACACTATATTAAACACAGTCACATAACAGCCATAAACCTGACAAACATCAGCTTTTTGAACACAAATGACATATCTTTAACACACATCAGTTCCAGAATGGGTCAACATGTACAGAATGACCATAGAAATGGTTTTCTTCAAAATACTAGTTACTACAGTCATTGATAGTACTGTAAACTCGTAATAAATCTGCTTTAAGCACTGGAAGCAGCTTTCAGGCCTTTACTAAATAACACTAGGCTATAGTGATACCATGGTACAGTGAAGTATAAGTGGAAAAATGTTTGGTAATGACTGGGTATTTAATTAAACACCATGATATTCACATGAAATTGCAAGATAATTTAAATACCACAATAATTAATTATGATTATATTTTTTCTCCATGCACTTACAAAATTCCCTTTTTATATATACCATAGTAGTACAATACATGCATTCTTGGTACTGCCATAGCCATTTTAATACCATGGTATATATCAATATACTATATTATTACCATTCTGTTTTGATCATACTGGAGGCTAATAACAAGTAACAAAACTCTTTTTTAGGTACATATTTTTTTTTTACGCGATATTTTTGTTAATGTTGATGGAGATCAGATCGAGCAGCTTCAGGACAAACCTGTTTAGCACGGAAATATTTAAATCATTTAATCAGCTGAAACCATAACCAACAACAAACTCAAGCTAAACATCTGACATGACAGTATTAACATGCCACATGTGTTCATACATGACCCGACCATATCAGTAAACAATAAACGCCCCGACACATCTCCAGGCACATGTTATTGATTCCCTCGGACTCTCGTTGTCAAAACAGAGCTATTTATATGAGATTCAACCCGTCAAAGTGATCGGTCGAGCTGTCAACACGACACGGTGTCGCTATAACGCAGTGAACACACACAAGCGAGTATACACACGGTAAACTCCAGCACAGTCTCGATCAGCTGACCGTCTCTTACCCGAATATATCCGCGGGTCAGATGTGAGACGTGAAGCCGAACCGACCCGTCTTCAGATACTTTATTACACAATCCGTACCGAGCGACTCCGGTTCAGATCCAGGAATGAACTTCCGCCATCTTCACGGCAACACGTCATCAGAGACGCTGTTCTGAGCCGAAGTCCGTGTCACGTGACGCGCATTCAGTCGTTATTCCACCAGAGGACGCTTTATGGCCCAGAGAGCCTGTTCTCCATTCAAATCTCAAGACATTATTTTTTTATTAAAGACATTTGTATGAGGAAAAAAATATTATCTGTCTAGCCTGTTAATATTAAATATTCGTTTTGGCATAAATATAAAAATTTAGATAAGTAAATTTATTTAAAAATAAAATAAAATTAAACGCTGAAGTAATCATAATCCACTGTGATTGGTCAATCCTGACCAGCGCTGAGAAAACCACGTGACCAACGCAACAATTTGCTCCCAAATAATGACAAATTTGAATAACCGGTACATTAAAAGTTTACTCCACCCCAAAATTAAAAACGAGAATACTTTTTGTACGCAAAGAAAATACAAATAACGACTTTAGTCAACAATTTGTCTCCTCCGTGTCACCGCAGCGCCATTTTGGAGAATATCCGCTGGACGCAAACAGGGCCATACGCAGGTCTTTATAAATAACGTTACCGAGGTCCCAAAATGTAGATTGGTAGGGGGTTATGGGGCATGCTACCCCGAGAAAAGTTTGATTTATGTGTGCATTTTAAGATGTTTTAAGGCTCATAAATTGGATGATAATAATATAGGTTTAAAAGTCAGTGTGTAGATTAATCAGATTAAATGTTTCAATTAATGATCCATGCTACAAACTGGAAATAGAGAATATAACGTTTGTTTATAATATCCTGGCAGCCTTCAGTAAAATCAACTGTATAAAAATGATTAAACGTGAATGTTGTTTTTTATATTTTTAATTCACACTAACAGAAATTAATCTTTTCCAATAGATTTAAAATTATTTTTACATGTTATGGGCATTTTTCACCTTTATAAAGACATTTTATTCTAAAAGTTTCCATTATCTTTTGAGTCAAATTCTGACACGCAATCAGTGAATTAGATTAATAAATCATTTGGGCTGTTACCAAACAAATGAAATCAGCACAGAAGCTGCATCTGAACAGTTTACACACTGTTTAATGCAAGACATGAATGCATTTAACTGCAGTTACAAATGCATAAATAATGCTTTGATAAATTAAACCTAAAACGTTAAATACTGATATTTGAAATGATTTAAAACATGCAAAAAAGTCGAGATGTGAAATTAAAACCACCAATAGGTAACAGTAAATAACTCTTAATAAGTGAGTCACAGCGATTGAACCGAATCATTGAATGAAACACCGTCATGTTGCTCAGAGACACAAAAAAGTGCTGTGTTTGGAATTATTTTTGTTGACGAAATGGAGCAAAAACAGGCAATATGGTGTCTGGAGTCTCTTAATTATAATATATTATGTCTATTATGGTTATAATTATAATTAAGTCTCTTAATTAACTTTTTGTTTTTTGAGCTCTTGTAAAAACACATTTGCAATCATGGTTATTTTGGGAGAAAATGGCACTCTTCGTGTTAATTGAATAACTATATGAAGTGGTATTTATATATACAATGTCTGCCCCATGTGTTGAATGTGTGATCATTCTAAATGTAGTATTTAATTAAACTGAATCATGCAGTGAAAGAACACACCCTAAATGCGCTCTAGTCTAGACTTCACGTAATGTAAGCATGCGCTCTGTAGGGGCGTTTTGAAAGGTTTTTGCAAAATGTACGATATTTTACAACAATTACGATATTATCATAGACTATATATCGCACACCCCTACCGCTGAGGCATCTCAGATGAGGAGATCTGTTATCTTCACTTTTTATCCTTGCAGCACCAAAGCAGAGTTAATAAAAGGTTATTATTTTACAACTTCTGTTATTGACAAAATACAGAGATCCGGATCTCGGGGCCCTCAATGGTGGGTACGGCCCTGGACACAAATACGCTGTTCTGTGTCCGATGCACCACAGGGACACGGTTTCTACGTTTATTTATGCTTTGATTTGAACGAGAAAGCGTATCTGTGTGGTGTGGCTGACTTCGGCGAACGCAGTTTGCATCCAGCTACGCTACGCTGACGAGACGAATTGTTGAATAAAGTTGTTATTTTAGTTTTCTTTGCTTACAAAAAGTATTCTCGTCGCTTCATAACGTTACGGTTGAACCCCTAGATGGCAGATGGATTATTATTCTGATAATGTCTGTCTTTTCTGGGTCTTGACCGTGTTAATTGTTTGGCGGTCGATGTGACAGTCACATGCCTCTCGGTTTACATCCGAAACATCTTCAGTTGTGTTCTGAAGACGAACGAAGCTTTCACGGGTTTGGAACGACATGCGGGTAAGTGATTAATGACGACATTTTCATTTTAGGGTGGAGTAACCCTTTAAAAACACATTGTGAAGAATGTATCAAACACTGTGATATGTTCAAGCTAATTAGGAGCACATGACCGTTTTACCACGTTTCAATCCCAAAATAAGTTTTAGCTAAAAAATGTAATAGCCTACACAATCAATGATAACAATAGTCAAACATATAAAAAATTAGGCTACTATATTCATAAATATTATTGCATGTACTCACACACACACACTCAGAAATATATAATTATGTTATACTATTTACATAAATGTTTGAGTGTATTTTATATTTTCAAAGCTGGTCACATTTACTCTAGTAAATGTATATTATTTTAGCAGATACTTGTGTCTTCACAGCACATAAACAAGGAACGCTGCAACCAAGAGGTGCTTCACACATCATGGGAACACTTTAAAAACCAATCAAATGATACACCCTGCAAACTCTTGTGCAAGTCATCAGCACTCAGAAGCAGCAGTTCTTCTCTGAGATGAGCAGAACCTCAGATGATCGATAAGAAATATAACGGTGGTGATTCCCAGCAGACCAGACAGAACCAGACGAACCAGAGCCTCAGTGACGCCACAATGATCCACACAACCTGAAAGAGAACAGAGCTGTTCATAAACACCGTCTGTCTGTCTGTCTGTGGAGACACTGAAGCTACACACAGAAGTTATTGTGGCAGGACGAGAGTTGTGTGATAAATGTAGTTCTGGTACCTTCGTGTCGTGGGCAGATCTCGTTCATGTGAAGATGGACGGTTTTGTTATTCACTGGATTCACAGCCGTGCAGCTGTAGATCTCTGGATCATTATAATGAAGCTGTAATGGTAAACTGAGGTTGATGTTGAGATCAGGATTGCTCGTCTGATTCAGTATTTCACCTCCTTTATACCACGAGATGAACACACCTCGATCATTTCTTACAGAGCAGAACACAGAGCAGATCTCCTCCATTGACTGTGGCTGCTTTAAAATACCTGGAAGAGATTTGTTTTGAATGTGTTACATTCAAAGTCAAAAAGAAGACAAGCTCTTGCCCCTCTCGTCTAGCTATAACCATTTTACAGGACAAGATGGCAACCAAGTGAACGGACTAAAAAGACTCACCCGAGGATTGGTTCTCGATAAACAATGATTTGCTCTCAATAGCAGGTACAGAGACAGGTGCTTTAGGACGAGAACAAGATGTACATCTTTTAAATCTTGTACATCTTTTAGATTTTGCACAAACATCCAGTCAAACAGATATTTTGTCTACAACATTATTTATAGTTTTAATATGATGATATTTGACATATGCAATCATGTAAAATGCCCACCTAGCTGTGAATTATCCTGTTTATACTGTTTATAGTTTACAGTGACAACATTTGTAACTTTTCTCTGAGACTGCACGGGCACTTGCCATTCAGCAGATAATATTACTGCATTATTTACTGGCTGTAACTTACCATATACATCAACTTTGATCTTCCTCTCAGAGACATGTAATCTGATGGTGACCGATGCTTCATAAACTCCAGAATCACTGGTACTGATATTACAGATGGTCAATGATCCACTCTCTTGATCTAGTTGTAATCTGTCATAACGGGTAAAAACTTTCCCATTATTCACATGTGCTATGCGGGAGGTAAGATTGCTGCTTTTGAAAAACCATATTGTGTCTTTATTTAGTTGAGCTCCTGTATGCAGAGTGAGAGCATCTCCTTTCATCACGGTCTTCACCTCATCCCATCCACCATTCACTACATCTGAAACAATAGGAAAATTATAGGAATGGTAGGAAAATGCATTAAACATGGGTTACATTTTGTTGGTCTGTGTTGGTAATGCTTGCCTTCTTTTCTTCTGAGATCAAGAATAAAGCACAAAGACTTTTATGTGAAGCAAAAAACACTCCTCAGACATTTTAAACTCTGTTTATTTGATGCTTTATTTTATTTGTATAAGTGAGCAGGAATGTGTTTCTTGATCAAAAATGATAAATCATCATCATAAATCATAATCTGACATAGCAACAAGATTTAATTCTGTCAGCTTTGACAACTATACATTACATTTAATCATTAAGCAGACAACATTTATCCTAAGTAACTTACAAATGAGGAACATCACAAGCAACATGTCAAAACTATATCCTCTAATGACTTCATTCTCAATAAAAGCTGTACAGAGTCAGTTTTCTAAGAGCTTTTATTTGTTTAGCTATTCTTTTAATGGTTCTCTTAACCACAAATTACTGGTAAGAAACTTTGAAATAAATAAGCAAATGCACAATTAAAAAAACACTTCTGACTCAGAAAAACATCATTCTGTTTTAACAGAATATGCTTAATTCAGATTTGTGTGGAGATATAAATCACAATTAAATATAAGTTGCATATAGTGATGCTCCAGAATGATCTTTGTAGATCTGATGAGAAATGCAATAATAAATGCATCTCTACACACTGAAGCATGGAGGAAGATGTTTCATGATGTAGGGAGTATTTTCAGCTGCTGCTGCTGAACTGATCTTTGAGGAAAGTCAATTAATGCGTTGGAGTATAAGTGAATATTGCAGAATGGCTCACTTCCCATAATTGATAAGTTATTAAAAGAGGAACGATCAGATCATAAAATGCTCCCGCACACACTACAACGACAAGAAGTGTCTGAGAACAAGTCCATCATCAGTCTCATGATTTGGTTTGGTCAGAGTTCAGATTTGAACCCTAGCTTTTTTAGCTACTTTTTTTAATCTAATGAACTGACTGAAGCCATCAATATTGAGTGTAACAACACTAACTCTTCTTCTTTTAAAAAGCTGTCTACAAGTTCATTCACACAACTTAAACATATAAAGAAAGCTAAGGGAAAGACTTTCCCATACTAAGTTACTTTATCCAAAGTATTTGTGCAATTCTTGCCAATTTCCTGATCAGTGAATTGTGTTTAAAATGGTAAAGTGTGCATCATTAAAAGCTAAATATTTAGCCAAACATACCGGATCCTTTTTTGGTATAAGTTAGTTTTCCACAGAATTAAACAAAAAAATGACTTGTCTTGCTTGTTTGTTTTTACTGAAGGTCTGAAACCTAAAGGACTTGCATATGTGTGACTTCCTCCCACCTCCGAACCACAAAGAAAATACCATCACTGCTGCCTGCTCTCCGTTAAAGAGACGCATGTATAGATTTTTTTCTCTGTTTCTTAATATGTGGGTATGATGCAACAAACAAAGACAAACACTTGATTGGGTTGTTCAAACTATTTGACTATAAAATAACTAGAAACAGGGAAGCCTATAGTCCCAACATCTTCTAGTATTCATTTTATAGCTTGTGCATCAAAGATACTAAAAGTATAACCTGCCTTTTCACACTAAAACTCGTTAGTTAAGCAAGGGATCAATTCTAGTTTGCTGATCAGCCTGTGGAACGGTGATTGTGCATTCTGATGTGAACAGCAGTTTTATTAAACACACTTACTGTGAGAATTGTGTTGCATATAGGATATTTTAAGAATACAAAACACAGTACACTGACTACCAACAACTGAACGAGTTTCATTAGGTTAACCAACCGAACATGAATTACCATCTAATGATAGAAACCAAAAAACAATATCTTCATATCTTGAGGTTATCTTACCTTTGACATAGATGAAAACCAGAATGCAAACCCACATGCTGATGAACATCTCCCAGATATATTTTGAGGTTGTGTCTTCTCGTGAGATCTTCTCAGTGAAGATGCTCTGTTACATGTTCTCTGTCTGGTTGAACTTTTGATTAGTCTAGTTTCCTGTTTCCGGTCTCATTTGTGTTCTTTGGCTCCCCTCATTACTTCATGATTGCGTCTCGTCTGTTACCATGTGTGTACGTTTCTGGTGTTTGTCGAGTCTCCTCATTTGTGGATGTTGTTGTCCTCAGTTCTGCTCTTGTGATTAGTTCCAGTTCTCCTCTTAAGTTTCCTTGGGTTCTGTTCCTTGTTTTTGTTTTATTGTATATTTGATTCAAGCTGCGTTTTAATCTTACTCTCCTCCCTCGTCTCTGAGTTCATCTAACGTTGCAGAAGACTCGACCAATGAATGAATCCAACATCAAGGTCAATTCACCTCCATCAAGGCAATCGTTTCCTTGAGGACCACAACAGACTTTTTGGAGACCTCACTCTCATGGATTTTTACTGCTATGGAGTAAACAAACATCTCCAATCTCTACTTATCTACGATGGTCCTTGAGCATCACTCTGTGAGTTCCTGAAACACCTATAACTAGGACTAAACAAAAGTTCAATCAGACAGAGAACATGTAACAGTCTCACCAGGAAGTGATCATGAAATCTGTTACACCAGCTTGCAGTAAAAGACTCACACCTGCGGTCTTTGCGCTTGATCACTTGCCTGCTTACATGATGTGTTTTAAATGCAAGTGTTTAAAGAGCTTTATTTTGATATTTTGTACTTTTGAAATGCATTTTAAAATTAACTTTGTAAAATTGTCTGTTCAGTCGTCTCTATAACAGATGACAGTTTAATTGTGGTGCTTAAGTGATAAAGGTTGCAAAACACAATACACATATCTTTGCACCCATAAAAGTGCAAAATTTTGTTTTACTACCAAATTACATGTTATATATAATTATTATTAATATTTAATTTACACTGGAAAGGTTTCCGTGACATCTTGTAAGATCTTGGCAAAAAGTCTCAAAAGTCACAAAAGTCTCCAAAACACGAATGATGCATGATGGGACACACATAGCCTCGAATACCACATCCGAGAATCAAAATAAAGCTTTGTAAACATTTTTTTCAAAATCATAAGTGTGTCCTATAATGAAAAGTTCTACACACACTTGTGGTCTTCATCCCCACTTGGGCCAAATACAGAAAATGTGTTATGTAATTAGACAAGGGTTCAAGTGTGAGTATTTGGACAAGCCCAGTGTGGATTTAGTGTGCACTGGGCACAGCGTGTTTACATTTCTCAGACCTGAGAGAGTCTTGCACACTTACTTCATATCACGTGCATGTGCTCTAGGTGGTCTAGACCACAAGTGTGAGTATTTGGACAGGCCTAGAAACCTTTCAATTGATTAATTTGTTCACTTGGGTTCTTCTCAATCATTCTTTTTAAACCTGTTTTTCACATCTGGTTTAAATTTACAAAAGTCACCTTTAAAGCTAAAACACAAGAGTTCCCACACATCTGACTAATTTATTTTCACTTTTCCAGATATTAGTTGTTATTGTTTAGAAAAAAAAAATTCAGGGCATATATTTTAGAACTATGGAAAACTGTATGTTTTAATTATCAATTACAACGTTTACGTTTTTTTTTTTTTTTTTATGTATAGTTTTCCAAGCCATCATCTTGTGATGAGAGAGCATCAGTGCTGGTTAATCAAAAGTCCTGAAACTGATTTTAGATTTAGCTCTAATACTCGAATCTCATTTATTACTTCCTGCCCAAAAAATCATAGACAAATCTTTACTGCCCACTTGTATAACCTTCCTACACACCCACTATCCTGTCTTTATGAGCCAAGCACCAGAAGAAGATATGGGGAAGTGGGACGGGAGATGTTTGAAAATCCTTTCCCTTGTCACCCTCTAATTCCAATCTATTGATTCATTCACAAAGATTTCTGCAGGTTCTATCATTACATCACTAGGTGGCGACACATGACTGACTTCTCGACTTTTGTGTGTTGAGAGACACCTGTGGCCTGTAGCACAATATCAATAAACATTCTAGACATTTTCTGACGAGAAAAAAAAAGTTGATATTTCTCTGGTCATCTGTCATACATTGACTATCTTGTCCCTCAACTTATTTCACATGACCACATTTTCAGAGACACTGACTCTGTCCAAAATGTGTAAAATATAATTCCACAAGAGATATAGGGTGTCTTGTCATTGTCACGAAACTGATCCAGTTTCTTGATATGGTGTCTGTTGCTGTTTCAGCTCGAGTCTCTAAATGAATATTTGAATAAATAAATAGCATGATTATTCACTCGTCTTTGATGCTATAGGTAGCCTTTTTTCTTTTTTCTATCGCACTAGACTAAGACAAAATGAGAAGACACTCACGAGCAACAACATCACGAACTGAGGGCTTCTGTCGTTTTCTGGGTTGATCGTTTTTTGTTTGGTTTTAGTCTCAACTTAGTCATTAATGTGACATTTTTTGACTTTAGAAAAACGATGACGGCACGGAGGAAAAGGGCGTGTCATGTGGATATCGAATATTAAAGGCTGATAATCCATTGTCTACCCCGAACGTAAAAACAAAAAATCAAATGCACACTGCAACCGAATAAGGTACTACTAGGGATGGGTATTAGTTCGAAACCCAAGTTAGTGAGTGAAGGGCGGCTGTGGCCAGAAGGGATAGCTAAAACCAGAAACGATACATTTTCTGTTTTATTAACGTCTACCCCAAGTCTAAACAATAACGCAAAAACAGTAATATTGTTGTACAGTGTGACAAAAATTACGCCGTATTGATGTGCGCATGTCCAGAATCTGATCTAGCCTTTGACCGTGAATGGCATAAATAATGGACTGGAGACTGCACAGTTGCCAACTCTCGCGAGACAAATAAGCAGCCGCAGCATAAAAAACAAGCCCTATTTTTTTATGATTTGTTATCATCAATATTATTTATTATAAATGATTTATTACCAATAAATGAGCCTGCAACATATTAAACTGAAACCACTCTTTTATCTTAAAAAGCAAAAACAGAAGGTATTTTACAAAAATTAGCAACCTGCAATAAAAGTGGGAACAAAACTCATCTCAATCCCCTGTGAGCAGAATATGATTGGAGAGATGGAAAAAGAGAAAAGCACAAGAGCTTCAAAGGGGAGCAGTAACATAGCCATATATTTATAGCCTAAAATAGGGCTAGGGACAGAAAAATGGAAATTTCCATAGAATGCCTCATTCTATGGAAATGTCCTTTTTTCTGTCCTTAGCCTTAACAGAAGAAAAACACTTGACACGTTTATATATATTTTTTTTAAACGAAAAATTTGTTATTTGAATAATTGCACCGTCTTGAGCCATCAATGTGTCAGTATTTGTTTTTAATTAATTATAAAGAATTCCAAGCTCCACAAAACTGCTCGTCCCCACAGCATGTACAGAGGGAAAGTGCTTTAATTTGAGATCAAAAACAGGGCATTGCTCTCGCCAGCGTCTCTCATTCTCTCTCTTCCCCCGTCCCGCAGTACCTTCGACCCGATATCATCCCGTCCCAGGTGCGCTGAAAATCAGCCTATTTGTGAAATGCGGCTGTTTGTTAAAGCGAGTTATCTCACTCATCTTCCACTTAAAAAATATAACTAATTGAATAATGTTAGCCTTCCTGGGATTAAACAAGTACACATTTTGAATAGTCAAATGTTTGTGTTTTAGATTAGACAAAAAAAAAAAAATCAGTTTTATTTAGAAGAGTTACAAAAAGCAAATCAGTTTAACTTAACAGGAGTATCATGTTGCAATGGATGCGTTGAACTTCCAGAGCTTCTCTAAGATGCTCGACGCCTAGGAAGCACGGACATGTCCATCATCAAGTCTCCTGGCAAGACGAACACTGTGCGGACATATTTTTAGACTACAGAATCAGGAAGGGAAATGGAATCACCAGTACCCTCACAATGTCGTTTTACATTACTTGTTTTTTTATTTTAAACACCTCACATTGCCACGGGCGGTTCGGAAATACCGCGCTCACCCGATAAACAATGTGTTTCACTTGGTATTGCAGGGATACAGCTGACGGAATTTTGTCCTAATTAGCTGCACTTCACCCTGCAGGTTCTCCGACGAGAAGACGAAAGAGAAAGTGATGACGTGTAAGCAGGTATTTATAGACGGACACGTCATTATGGTCACGAGGTGACAGCTTTTATATTAGGTTCTCGACAAAGGGAAGGACAGGAAGATTTTCTGGCGGTCTGCAGCCGAGGAAATAGAACTACTGTCGTTTGATTTGTTATCTATTTTAATTTTAGATAAATTATGTCTGAATGTATTATGTTTTATAGATATTTTCTTTAGTTTTAAAAAGTTGTATTTATTTTAGTAACGTTACTTCAACATACTACATGGAAATGAAATAATATAAATATATAGGAATGTATGTAGCCTATATTTTGTACACAAATACTTTAAACTTCCCTCTACTTTGTATTTTTATTTTTACAAACCTAGATTTTACATAAGTTTTAATAAATAAAATATATATAATATTTGAATGACTCACTTGTTGTTTTGGAGTTCTGCATGTTTGATGTGAAGAGCAGCAACTGAGACAGACTTATGACTGTCCCAGAGCCTATATGGCTCTGGACTGTCCACTTGTCAGCTTGTCAGCTAAGAAACCGGAAGTGATGGTAGAACACTGCTCTGCCAAACAACCACATCACGTGGTAGAATCGACTGAGGTTTAGAAATGGTTTAATTGTGAGAGATTCCTCCCTGTTTCCACTATCGATGTTTCATATCTCCGTCTTAGATGTCAAGGCCCTCGCATCATCGCAAAGAGACGTGTCCGTGTTTAATAAAACTATATTTCAAACAAATGTACTGTTTTGTCAATTTAAGAAACAAAGTTGCACTATGAATTGATTTGTTATACATTGCTTGTTATTGCAAGTTAATAAAAGGGTCTTAAATGATCACACAAGACTTTTCTTTTTTTCCAGTAACAAACTATCTAAATGAGATGTTTGAGTAATAACATTACATTTAAATGAAACAAAAATCTAATCCATAAAATGAACCCCTAAATATTGTATATAGAACATTTTCCTGGCTATCTTTCCTGGTTCTTGGTGTGGTAATAACAGAACAAACAGACACTGTTGCTTAATTCATCTTTTTAGTGAATGTCGATGGATTGGAATAACTGGGAAAATCAGCCACATCTTCTTCTGGTGCTTGGCTTATAAAGACAGGGTATGGGTCAGAAGGTCATATTAAATGGAAATGTCACATGATTTGTCTACAATTCATGGAAGTATCAAATGAGATTTGAGAATTAGAGCTAAGAAGTCGTGAAATGTGAAAATAACACTTAGGTTGTTTCGGTAGAACTGCGTCTTACGAACGAATTAGCCATCTCATAAAATAAGTATAATTGAGATCGGGCTGATAACTTATTGTCAAAAAAATCATGTTTTTTATTATGTTATCATGTTTTTATTGTGTTTGTGTTAGTTAGCTGTATTTTTTGAACCTAATAAAAATAACCCAACTGCAGTTTGTTTGAGATTAACTGGGATGCACAAACATGTTTAAAAACGGATTTATCTATATATTGCTTATTCTGGACTCTGCACGAAATATAACCCAAGTCCAGGGAATGGAGTTCATTTCTCGAATCCCATCGAACAAAACTCCAATAAAACAAGCGAGTCACTAAACTAATAGCCTAAATCAACCCAATAACAGATTGGGCTTTTAGCTTACTTCACATGGAAAATCTATTTTAAAAAAAAAGGTCTATTATACAATGAATTATACGCCAATAGGCTAATTGAAATTTTAACACTGCAGTCATCAATACAAAAAAAAATACGAGCAGCTTTATTTCAATCACTGACTTTCAAAACTGCATCATCCACCAGATGTCTATCTATCGTCTAGACGTCTGTCTGCTGCTGTATCGCTGCTGTTCCCACAATATGAGGAGCTGAACACGGATAAGGGCTTTTTACATCCAAGCGCTGCATTACGTATTTTGAAGCTAATTTGGGATTTTTGGGATTTGGGAATTTGGGATTTTTGGACTTCACTCCAGCATTTGAAAGCATATATTGCTTTCAGAAAGTTTCTTCTTTACTGAAACATTAAAACAGACATGACATGCACATACCTCACAAATGTCCAAGTACGTGGAGGGCTGCTCTTTAACGGGTTAGTTCACCAAAAAATGAAAATGGTCATAATTTACTCCCCATGTTGTTCCAGACCCATACAAACTCTGATCATTTCTGGAACAAAAATAAATATATTTAATATTGTCTTCATTTTTGTCCTCCATTGCCAGTCTGGGAGACCAATATTTTCTTCTGAACAGATATGTTCGCTATCATGTAATTTAAGATTTATATAAATATTGGAATGTATTACTTCTACAATAACTCTATTTATGAAGCTTGAAAATACTGATTATTTAGACTATCAATGAATTAAGATTTTTTTTTAGAAAACTTTAAATATATTAATTTGTGTTCTAAAGACACAAGTCTTATAGGTTTGGAATGACATGAGGGCAAGTATATTATTTTTTTGTGTGAACTATTCCTTTAAGAAAGGAAGACCAAGAACGATGACTCTCCAAATCAGACAACTCCAAAATTGGTTTGGGTTCTGCAATGAAAAACACAGACATCAATGGTTTACATAAAATATGAACACGTAATCATACTGTTGTTACATTAAAATGTGAAGTAAACAAGCAGGAGACAACAGAAACATTTATTTTCTATTAATAACTTACATCAATCTCAAACGAATGATGCTCTCCTATGACTCTGGCTTTCAAAATCTACAAAAAACAAAGAAACGTTCTTTTACGATTAGTAAAAAAAAAGTGATGGAATTATGAAGTTTACTTGCCTTAACGGACTTTCCCTCTCTTCAGAGGAAGCTGAGAAAACCGCCTGCTCCTCACACAAGCAGAATGAGAATGCTATGTCCATAAAAGGCAGTGTTGTGGGCGGAGTCACCAAGTAGAGGGTTGGAACACTCCTTCCGTAAGGACCCATTTAAGCGAGTAACTCCAGCATTTGATGTGAAGTACTGCTGCTGCTGCTGTCGGCGGGGAAGTTGACAGATCAAGTCCACAATATAACTAGCGGAACGCGGACAAGGGCTTTTGACATTCACGCGCTGTATATTGAAACTAATCTGGAAGGTTTTCTGGAAACGTAGTAAAGATGAATTATTTTCCCGCTGTCTTCGTATTAATTTCAGGTAGGTACAGAGATGGGAGTAAATGGAAAGATGCTGGTTTTTAATTCAACTGTAAAAATGCATGGTCCGTCTAGTATACGGGGGTTTGGGCTTGTTTGTTTCACGTCTCTTGAAGATTGATCCGTCGCGGCAGTGTTGGTGATTCTGTGAAGTATGGAGCTGGACCCCGCTATCTGTGTAACGTGTGATGTGTGTTTCTTTATTGTCAGAGCAGAACATCTGTGTGTGTAAAGCCCTGTTCACATCTATAAAGATAATGATATCAGCGTCCACACCAGCGGACGATAGTCTGTTTATTCTAAGCGCATGTTGGTAAAGTTTGTATCGTTCATCAGCTGGAAACAAATCCTTCTGAAAGTGATTCCAACGATATCGTGCCTTTAGCGTTTTATCTGTAGTGTTGACTCTGCTACTCTTTAATATCGTTATCGTTATCTTTCTTGTTATCGTTCTTGGTGTGAACGGGTCTTAAAGCATGTGAGAGTTGGTGACTGCAAGAGATGTGTTCTGATCAGGTCTTGTGGTGTTTGTCACTGTCAGTGTGTCGTACTCAAGACAGCGGTTTTACTCAGGTGTGACGCATTCCAAGAAAGACTCCAGCCGTACCGCATATGTTTATTCATCACACACACAATTATACAGAATATAACCAGCAGTGAAATGTAAGCGGGGGTTATCTCTATAAAAGTAGTCTTTTCTTCCCTGGACAGGAGATTTTTATAAAAAATGATATGTTTGGTAGTCTCACTGTATGGATGCATGTTTCCTTATGAAGGAATTATTATTCAAGTTCATTTTATTCATATTCATATAATTGTTTTATTAACACACACACACACACACTTATATGCATGCATGCTTATACTGTAGATATATACATTTATATATATAAGGGTGTGGAGGAAACAGACATGGAGATTACTGAAGCCAAAAGTAGGAGTTTAATGAAAAGTAACACAGTAACATAAGAAACAAAGCACTAACAAACACTTAATCTTGACAAGAATCACAAAATGAAGATGTTTGCAGACACTGAGTGATGAAAGACTGACAAAGCAGGGCTATATACACACAGAGAAAACCTTGTGTGGTAAAATAATAAAGTACATGACATTACATACAATATTACTGTATAATGCAATATGATATGTATTAATAATCAATCATGTTACATGATTAGCACTGAGGGAGCTAAGAAAGAGAGAATGTGAACTGTTTTCCTAACGCTCTTATGATTGAATCAATATGTGATTAATAAAATAACAATTAGAATGCTTTATTGGGCATTTGCTACTGCTGCGATATTTGTTGTGTGGAAACAATCGTTGATAAAAAAGTAAATTTATTTTTTCTTTCAGAACTTTTCCTGTAAATACTTACAAGATCTGGGAAAGAACCATAGTTGTATCCAATCAATCAATCAATCAATCAATCAATCAATCAATCAATCAATCAATCAATCAATCAATCAATCAATCAATCAATCAATCAATCAAACTTTATTTATGAAGCACTTTAAAAACACAGAAGTGGACCAAGGTGCTTTACAGAAAAGTAAAACTCATACAAGGCATAAAATACAACTAAATCCCTTTAAGAGACCATAGAAACGAAACTAATCAAATATCAACCGGTGTCCAAGGCCAACGAGAAAAGATGTGTTTTAAGAGACGATTTAAATAAAGACAAATCATTCCACAGTTTAGGAGCTGCCCCGGCAAAGGCCCGGTCCTCTCGAAGCTTTGGCTTTGTTTTGGGCTCATTCAGGAACAGTTGAGAGAACGGGGGGGGGGGGCATGTAAGGGTGGAGCAGCTCAGAAATATAGGGTGGGGCAAGACCATTGAGGGAATTAAAAACCAATAGAATAATTTTAAATTGAGTCCTAAAACGTACGGGCAGCCAGTGAAGTGAAGCTAAACATATGCTCATATCCCTCACAATGAACAATCAGGATAACACAAATGACCAGTAAACTAAAAGATCACCACATCTAGTGTGTGTGTCCTCATGAGGGTTAGTTGGATTCTGACAGGGAGTCGACATTTAGCAAAACATTAGAATAGTATTATTCGTGCCACAGGTTTATGCATTTTATTGAACTCACAAATCAAACTTTTTTATTTTAATCAGAAGGTATTTATTTCATGCATGTTTAACGGGCTGCCTTTGATGCAGCAGGAATGAATTTCTTAAATAATAAAATTCATCCATCAATGCACGCATATTTCTAAATAATATAACTTCTACCTTGAAACTTGGGAAACACCGATCTAAATCATAATAAATACTTTATTTCTGTCCCCAACAGTCTCTGTGTGTGCTGCTGAACAGAAGGTGGAGGCAGCTGATGGAGATAATGTTACCATATCCTTCAAATCTCCTGACCTGGACGGAGCCGATCAAGTGATGATAACGTGTACAAGAGAAAGTCAGAAAAGGTTGATTGCGCGGTACTGTCGCTGTGCACACTGCTGGGACTGTAATGTCGTGGAGACACCTCGAGTCTTTCTGAGAGTTGAAGAAGGAAACTTAATTCTTCTGCGTGTCAGATCCAGAGACTCGGGTCTCTATGAAGTAATAATCATCGGAAACAATGTGTCTAGGATAAAAGCTACGCTTGTTGTCAACAGTGAGTATGTTATCACAATATATCAGTATTATGAGAAAAATCATGTAAATGGTAACGATTGTTTTAATAAACAGTTTAGTTTAGTTGGTCGCAGCAGAAGTGTCTTCTGTGAGAACTGTGCTTCAAACATCGCTACACTATTGAAAACAGACCTTTTTTGCTGAAATATTGCTAACGTGACTGCACCTTTAGACTTTGATTAGAAAAGAGTAAAAGCTTTTCTGATCATTTGGCAGATAGTGGAACGGGAACCAGGTGAGACACGAGGCTAACAGCCGATCTAAAGTATCCAGATTCTCAATGGAAACGTGCCCAAGCAACATTGCACAAAAAGTTGCCCCATGCATCATCTCCTTAAGACTTGATAAAGTAGGACTAGTCAGTAACTTTGCTACTTAGTGAAGGGTTATTTAACTTGCAGTTTAGAATCCTCTAATTATTTCTGTTCCTGTTGTTACAGAACCACCACAAACCTCCATCATCTCGAAACCAGCACAAACCTCCATCATCTCAAAACCAGCACAAACCTCCATCATCTCGAAACCAGAACAAACCTCCATCATCTCAAAACCAGCACAAACCTCCATCATCTCAAAACCAGCACAAACCTCCATCATCTCGAAACCAGCACAAACCTCCATCATCTCGAAACCAGCACAAACCTCCATCATCTCGAAACCAGCACAAACCTCCATCATCTCAAACCCCCCACAAACCTCCATCATCTCAAAACCACCACAAACCTCCATCATCTCAAAACCAGCACAAACCTCCATCATCTCAAAACCACCACAAACCTCCATCATCTGATCTAAGGCCACATTCACCAAAAATGTTAAAGTTGCTCCTAATGCAGGTACTTAAGTTTTGACGATTCTAGATATTATAATAATAAATGTACAGAGTACATCTTTCTAGTTTAGTTCATTTCTCTGGCTTGGAGAAATACTTTAGAACCAAGCAAAACCATTTTACCTGAAACAGATCTGAACAGTTATAACAGGGTCGAAAACACATTGCTATTCTGCACAACATTGTGTCAGCGAATGCTTGAAATGACTCCTGTGCATTTAGAGAAACATCAGAAGTCAAGCAGCTGGCTGGGGAACAGTGTAAGGTGATTTGTGGTGAATGAGCATGTAATCATACAGATACTAATGAGTCTTTTTGTGGGGTTGTGTACACAGTAGTGTGTGAAAAGTGTCTAGTGTGAATAGAGGAGAGTGTTTGTCTGGCGGTGCAGACTCTACCGTTACCGTCTTCCTGATGGATTCTTTATTGTTCCTTATTCGATTGTTTAAAAGTGTACATGTATAAACCTGAAATTGTGTCGATTTAGATTTGTCTTCAGCACCTTTTTATGTGATTTTCATTTGTATCTGTGTATTTTGTGTTATCTCAGGGATGTGAGCCAGTAGCTGATGCTGAAGCAGCCAGAGACCCAGTGTGAAGAACACAAATCATTTCAACTAGTTTAAAGCCAGATGAAAACAGTTTCCAGCACATCGTTTTATCTCTTGGCTCTTCGTGCTGCTCCTCTTCATCATCATCCTCATCATCCTCGGTGAGCGAGTGAACACGGACGCACTGAACTCTGGGATGGATCTGGTTTGGTCTCCTCAACAGAGAGAGGAACATCCACAGAGTCACCGTCCACTTCTGTGTAACCATTTAAGAGAAGATGAAAACGACAGCTTAAATCTTCATTCGGAAACAAACTTGTGTTAATAAAGTTATACCACGTTCTATAAAGAGAGAGAGAGAGAAAGCGTACTCCCACATGGCAAGACAGAAGTCATCATCTTCCAGACAGCAGACAGACAGAAGAAGACTGAAGAACACACACGTGTGACTGCAGACCCTGTACAACATCAACAGTTCCCTATGTTAGCTCTAGCGCCATCTACATAGCACCCTGAACCACCTGCCTCTGTACTACTATTTGTATCAGTTGATTTTATGAATAATCATGTTATTTGTAATAATATAAAATGATCGTAAATTGTGGTTCGTTTTCGTGTATGAGTCATTGACACAATCATAAAATCAGAATTCTGCAAAATTACTTAACACTGATTATTATTAGCCTATTGTTGTTATTATTCCTTTTAGCTAGTCATGCTAGCTGGTCAAGAATAAATTGAGTTCAAAAGCCTGATGCCTCTCTGCGTCATGTTTTTGTTCCTCCCAGATCCGTAGAAGACTACGCTCACAACATCCAACCTATGTTTCTGATTTGATTTAGAAGTGATCCAAAACACAGAAAGAAAACTTAATTTATAAGGGAATTGAAGTTTTACAATTACTTACAGATGTAACTTACACTACATTATGAATCTATCTCGACTATATTATTAATCAAAGGTAGACTTGCATTGATAAAAGCAAACGTTCCATATGTTCCAAACGTTCTGAACACGGGCTGCAACTTAACAAACGTGTATGCAGTTTCTTCTGGTGGAACACAGTTTATAAAGTGGGAGGAGTTGGATCTAGATCCAACTCCGCCCCCTGGATCTTGTGTTCTGCAGTGAGGGGCATCTCCTCACTTTCGACAAACCAATCAAATACGTTTAAAAAATTTTTTTTTAAATCAGACCAACAATTTTTATTTTTATTCAGGAGTTATATATATACAAAACGATAACTTTTGATAACAGTAGCCTATTGGTAAAAATGACAATAATTGTGCAAACAAGCAAGGACTGGTGGTTGGTGGAAGGTGACGTGGAGGTGAAGGGAGCAGGGGCGGTGTTTCCGTACAGCCCAGTCATGTGTGCCGTGAAAAATTATCCATACTTCATATCTCTATTATAATTCGTCATTATTATTTTAAATCAGATGGTTTAAAAATGTTTAACCAATGCCAATCATTAAAAAGAGCTTGTCAGTAAAACTTCGTAACGCCATTGAATCCTCAAGCTCTCAGCGAAAGCTCGTAACTTCACCCCGCCTCCTTTCAGATTGACGCGCCGCGCACAGCCTGGAGGAGACAGATCTTCTTTACTCAGCAGGCTCGTCCAGGGCGGGCACTAGTGAGGCGGGGTGAAGTTACGAGTCACAGGGCGGGCCAGGCCCCCCATTGCTCGCTCACGGCGCGGGACTGGGTTGGCTGTAATGCTCTTTTAAAGATTTGATTGGTCATGACTCATGTCATGTCCATCAGAGGGGGCGGGGAAGTTGACAAGGCAAGTCCACAATATAAGTAGCGGAACGTGGACAAGGGCTTTTGACATTCACGCGCTGTATTTTTTAATTAATCTGGGAAGTTTTCTGGAAACGTATTAAAGATGAAATTATTTTCCACGGTCTTCGTTTTAATTTCAGGTGAGTAGAGAGTTGGGGGTTAATGGAAAAATGCTGGTTTTTAATTCATATAATAGTTTGTAGATTGTATTAGCCTAGGCTATATGTTATGTTTGATTTCATGATTACAGCCATTGATTTGCCTGCCTATCATTTGGATATGCTCCTGGTAAATGAGCCAACAGCCATTAAGTATGTTATATACATGTGTTTTAAACCCTTTCCGGGGTCTTTTAAACTTTCGTTTGATAACTTAAACATCTGAGATCCCATTAAGATCTGATATAATATTTATTTCTGCTTGTGCAGCTGGTAAATAACAGATTTTTGTATAGTTGTATAGCTAAAGTACTACATATTAATTTGCACAGTTACTAGTGTAAAGAGATGAAGTTATAATGCTGGATACATTAAAGACATAAAATAGTTTGGTGTTAAGTTTTATTTACAAATGCGTATATGGACAAGACATATTGGGGGGGGGGGGGAGAATATTTCTCACAGAGAATAGATCTCAGATCTTATTTTCAGAGTGAATATTTTCAGTGACGCTTTAACGCCAAAAAGCTTGCTCCGCACAGCGTCACCGAGACAAACGCTATCTGTGTAACGTGTGGTGTGTGTTTCTTTATTGTCAGAGCAGAATATCTGTCTGTGTAAAGCCCCGTTCACATCTATAAAGATAATGATATCAGCGTCCACACCAGCGGACGATAGTCTGTTTATTCTAAGCGCATGGTGTCAGAGTTTGTATCGTTCATCAGCTGGAAACAAATCCTTCTGAAAGTGATTCCAACGATATCGTTTCTCTGTGCCTTTAGCGTTTTATCTGTAGTGTTGACTCTGCTACTCTTTAATATTGATATCGTTATCGTCCTTGGTGTGAACGGGTCTTAAAGCATGTATGAGGTCTGTGTAAAGAAGACAGCAGCAGTTTTAACATTACGTGACATGACATCTGACGCACAGACACCAAAACTGTTTGGCAAACCCTGTCACATTGTGGCGCTGTGTCGCACCTTCGGTAGTGACTGACACCTGCCCCTAGGTGCCGCTGTATAATATAGATTGCGTGACACAAGCACGTCAGCACAATATTGATTTAATTAACAGTATGTTGCGGTCAAGTATACGATTTATTGCATCGCGAAATTCATTTGTTTAACAAATATTCCTCTGTTAAGATTAAAATGTGTCTAATGCCCCTTAATGTGTATTTTTCATTGTAAGTTTATTTACAGTAGCCTGCTTTGTACAATAGCCATACATTCGAAAACATAAATAGGCTTTTTTTCTGACACTTGCCTATCCGAAATTACATAAAAAAATATAATCTGTCATATTTAGACAACTCCACAAGCCATTATAAAGTGATGTCAACTATTATAACGTGATTTATGAAACTTACACCAACCATTCAGAAGTGTGCCTGACCTTGACACAGGCTTTTCACAATGCAATGCAGTGTAGCCTAAGCCTGCAACGTATAATGTAAGTCTAGATGCTATTTAAACAACATTTCTACTTATTAATAACATGTCTGCAGAAAGTCAAATGCTTTGACAAAAACATTCAGACAACTCCTGAAGAAATGCATGCTCATAATATATAGATTATGAGCATGCATTTTTTCTGGAGTTGTCTAAATATGACAGTTTATATTTTTTTTATGTAATTTCGGATAGGCAAGTGTCTTGTGTCACCCGAGAGTGTGGGGTCTTTGTACCCCTCTAAATCGAATAATGTCCCATATCTTGAAAATGCTGCAGTAAAATGGTTTCATGTGAGGTGTGCATATAGTATGTGACTTCCCATATAAGAACTGACCATTCATTTCTTCTACTTATTAGAAATGGTGTCTTTATACCCCTCTAAATTTAATAATGTACCATTTATGGAAAAAGCTGCAATAATATGGTTTCATATGAGGTGTGCATGTAGTATGGGATGTCCCATATAAGAACTGACCATTCATTTCGTGTACTTATTAGAAATTAGGTCTTTATAGCTCTCTAAAGTGCATGTATTAATGTCCCATATCTTGAAAACGCTGCTGTAAAATGGTTTCATATGAGGTGTGCATGTAGTATGGGATGTCCCAGATAAGAACTGACCATTCATTTTTTGTACTTATTAGAAACAAGGTTTTTATAGCCCTCTTTTAGTTGAGGTTTGAAATTTTAGCACTGATTCAGGTGGATTCGAACCCCTGCAGACAGTCGGTCAGAACTGTATAATGACACCTAACTTGAATAATTCACCCCAGACTTCAGGATCTCATTAAGGCGTTTACTGGTGGTAAAGTTGTGGTTCTAGAACAGAATACAAAAAGAATCTTACATGAATAAATTATTAATTAACATTTATAAACAATTATCATGCCATAATCCTTTAAAGTATAGAAAACATCACAAACTAAGGCAGTTTAACACTTGTCTGTACAGCTAGATTAGGGCGGTAATTCTATAACAGCCCACAAGATGGCGCCATGACTACACTAGACGTGCTGAGGCACGTTTATGATATGGTATGTAGCGAGACATTAGTTGTGAAATAACTCGATGAAACATTAACATATGTCACGGGAGATATTTGAAATTACTTGCATCAAATATAATGAACATGAAAGCAAGCTTAACGGTGACAATAATGCCGTAAACACACATATACATATGGCACAATGGCGCTAGACAAGTCTCACTTGCGGCATGAAAACAATCGGCAGATTTAAATAAAGAACAACAAAATACACTTACTTTATATGCACGCACAACTATATTACATCAGTAAGTTTGAGATGTAGCAGACAAATATAAGCTGAAACTGATCGCTCGTAGAAAGTGTTCGCGTTCTGCATGTCTGCTCAGCGCACCTGCTCTACTTTCCTGATGGCACGTGATACACATGATGGTGACGTTGCAAATGTTTATTGGTCACACGAAGAAGGTACAAGAAGCCTTTTGAACACCTCTAAAGTGTAATAATGTCCCATATCTCAAAAACGCTGCAGTAAAATGATTTCATGTGAGGTGTGCATGTAGTATGGGATGTCCTATATAAGAACTGTCCATTCATTTCTTCTATTTATTAGAAATGGGGTCTTAATACCCCTCTAAATTAATGTCCCATATCCCTTTTTCTATGAATCTTGCAATGATTTGAAAGGTAGGAAAATATAGTAATACAGAACCGTCAAAGACACCAATAAATAACACAAATATTAAAGAAAATCACGAAAAATGTCATTATGTCTCAGTTCTGGGCGTCTAGAAGAAAAGCGCCCTAAAAGCGCGTCCCCTTTGTGTTGTTCCTGTGATTACCGTAATCACTGTTAATTTCAATCGCGGCTGGCTTGACCGTGTTTTTCTGAACTGCGGCTGGCTTGACCGCGGTCGCTAACCGGACACGCAAAGCTTTGAACACGTCATTCTTTTGAGACGGATCTATTTAATGAACCAGAATCTGTTGAACCTTTTCACACTGTTAACGAATTGCTCGAGCTGTTTTGAAACAGATCCTTTGAACAATTCCAAGAATCTGAATTATATTGTAAAGAGGGTTGTGCGTGGGTTCTCTTCACTCATGACATGAACATGATCCAAGTTATGTGACCAGATCCTGTTGGAGGATAACAAAGCGACCGAGTCCTTCACGGGATTTCCCTTGACTTTTTAATTGTTTCGCTTTGAAATGGGCTATTAATGTACATTTCAAATATCATACGCAAAAGTTGTCAATTACGTTGTCCAAAATGCAAATTAAATCACAAGAAAGTAAATCCACCCTAATATGCAATATAAAGTTTAGATAGATTTTTAAATTCACCATAATCGAATACCCCCCCCCCGTGTGATTTTAAACGCAACACCCTTAGCTTAGAATCTGACAGGATGTGGTTCCGTAGTTGACTGTAATGCTCTTTGAAGTGACTATTTAAGCGGAGTACCACCGTCCCCGCAGACAATTCTAAAGATTTATTGGTCATCATGTCCATAATAGGCAGTGTATAGTGGGAGGAGTCAGCAAGTAGAGGGTTAGAACCAGCTTCTGTAGGTGACTGTAATGCGTTGAAGTGACTATTTAAGCGAGTAACTCCAGCGTTTGATGTGAAGCAGCTGCTGCTGCTGCTGCCGCGGGGAAGTTGACAGATCAAGTCCACAATATAAGTAGCGGAGCGCGGACAAGGGCTTTTGACATTCACGCGCTGTATATTGAAACTAATCTGGAAGGTTTTCTGGAAACGTAGTAAAGATGAATTATTTTCCCGCTGTCTTCGTAATAATTTCAGGTAGGTAACGTTACAGAGATGGGGGTAAATGGAAAGATGCTGGTTTTTAATTCAACTGTAAAAATGCATGGTCCGTCTAGTATACGGGGGTTTGGGCTTGTTTGTTTCACGTCTCTTGAAGATTGATCCGTCGCGGCAGTGCTGGTGATTCTGTGAAGTGTGGAGCTGGACCCCGCTATCTGTGTAACGTGTGGTGTGTGTTTCTTTATTGTCAGAGCAGAATATCTGTCTGTGTAAAGCCCTGTTCACATCTATAAAGATAATGATATCAGCGTCCACACCAGCGGACGATAGTCTGTTTATTCTAAGCGCATGTTGGTAAAGTTTGTATCGTTCATCAGCTGGAAACAAATCCTTCAGAAAGTGATTCCAACGATATCGTTTCTCTGTGCCTTTAGCGTTTTATCTGTAGTGTTGACTCTGCTACTCTTTAATATTGATATCGTTATCGTCCTTGGTGTGAACGGGTCTTAAAGCATGTATGAGGTCTGTGGTGACCGCAGGAGATCTGGGTAAAGGATGTGTTGTGATACAGGTCTTGTGGTGTTACTCAGATTGTCATACTCAAGACAGCGGTTTTTACCCAGGTGTGACGCGCGTGCACGTGACGTAATTTCCCTAGACAGGGCCATCTTTAATTTACCTGGTTCCATTTTGTGTATGTTTTCTGTGTCACTGTATATGTTTATCATTTTAGTTGTTAAAACAGACAAAGGTATTCATACATGACCTGTTCACTGAGAATATAACCAGCAGTGAAAAGCGAGGGTTATCTCTATAAAAGTAGTCTTTTCTTCCCTGGCCAGGAGATTTTATAAAAAATGATATGTTTGGTAGTCTCACTGTATGGATGCATGTTTCCTGATGAAGGAATTATTATTCACGTTCATTTTATTCATATTCGTATATTTTTTGTATTAACACGCACACACTTATATGCATGCATGCTTATACTGTGTAGATATATACATGTATATATATAAGGGTGTGGAGGAAACAGACATGGAGATTACTGAAGCCAAAAGTAGGAGTTTAATGAAAAGTAACCCATTAACATAAGAAACAAAGCACTAACAAACACTTAATCTTGACAAGAATCACAAAATGAAGATGTTTGCAGGCACTGAGGGAGCTAAAGAACCGTTTCTGGCAAACATGGGCAAATAAAATGTGAACTGTTTTCCTAACTCTCTTATGGTTGAATCAATGTGATTAATAAAATAATTATAAAGTTTAACATTTAAGCAGATTATACAATTTCAATTTGCAAAACCAAACCAAATAACGTTAACACCAGCTCGTAATTCAGTTTGAACTCATGGGAGTCTAGCCTATAGGAACACGACCTATAAAATATAATGTTTTAATTAAGTTGGTATTTATTTGTTTTTTACTGCATGTGTACGATAAAAGTATCATTCCGGCAGCAAGAACGTCCCCGGACTAAATGAAGACACATGTCTTGGCGTCTGATGTTTATTTGAACCAATCAGATAAGAGTAAATGGAGAGTCAGCGAGAGCCTCATTTGATTGGCTACAAGAAGGTGGACCCGCCCTCCTCTCGCTTGCAAATCTCAGTTAAGCCCAGCTCACACTGTGCGATTTTGGCCACGATTTGGTCGTCTGAGACAAATTTTGAAAATCCTAAAAGATTCCTGTAATCCTAGGCTAAAATCGGTTGTCTTTGATCGCTGGTTTGACATGTCCACCGACAGCCGATTAATGGCCGTTGCGATCAATTTTTTCCTCCGATTAAATTCTGGCAGTGTCAGAAGATTTCAGACACTTTCCTGCAGTGTGACATCTCCTACGACAACCGTCAAACCAAGAACCAATAGGTGCGCTGAACCCGATGACGCAATTAGCGCGACAACTTCAAACCACGAAAATGTCGAAACGAGTCAGGTGGACAGTACAACAGGAAGAAAAACGTATTGAGCTATGGAGGGAAAAGGAGTGCTTGTATGACGTGTCGTCGCATGACAGGGTTAAAAGGAAGCGGCTTGGAGAGAGATAGGATGTTTAAACTCGAATAACAAAATTACCTCAAGTTCGCGCTGTAGAACTGGAAGTCCATAAAGTCTTCTTTTGCCCAGCCATGACTTGCTCCACACATGTCATCTTCGTTTTTTCTTTTTATTATCAAGGCATGTAATTAATAAAACTAACGCTACACGTTGCTGTTGTTTGCTAGCTACCATTAAAGCGAGAGAACGCGGGTCACGGATTGATGACGTAAAACTCCGGACAAGTCTTTCTTGAGTACGTCCGTTTTTGTCGCGTTTTTACTGTCGTACAGTCTGACATTAAGACAACTGAGATCCTACAGTTTGACATGGGGATCATGTTCGTACAGTGTGACAAGCAACAATCGCAAAAGACTATTAAAAATCGCACAGTGTGAGCCCGGCTTTAGTGAGAGAATCGTGCCAAAACTGCAAGCGCAGATAAAAGAAAGACGGAGCTGTACATATCAGATTATTTCGGAAACCTTTATACCCTACATACACAACAAGTCATATAGACATGTGACAGTCTTTATTTTTTTTTTACACATACAGATTGGTTCTACGCGGTCAATCCGTTTTGCAGTTCTTTAAACTGCTGTTTTCGCTTGCAAACCACTGTTCACAGGTTTGCAGTGCTTTTGACCGTTATTTTGGCGAAAAAAAACGTGCCAAAAGTGTAAGCGCGGAAAAATGGAAGTCATAAGAATGCAGATCATCTTTATTTTGTGTCAGCATGAAGTTGCAGTTTCACAAAACATGAATTACACTTACGAGTAACAGCAAAATGCTGCAAATCATTTTTTCTTGCGCTTGAGACGCGATTTACACCTTTACAAATCTTCTCTTGCGCTTGCAAATTTAATTTACGCTTACAGTCTTATAGACTTTCACAAATCTTACCATACGCATGCAAATCTTTATGACGTAAAAATAGCTTCATAGGATCGTTTCATGCTGCCACATGTGGAAATCGAATAGTAAGGCTGTTAATCCAGTGTCTAACCCGAACCTAACAACCGCTTTATCAAACACTTTAACACGGAACAACAAAATGGACGCGTGCGCCACCCACCGCTACAGTGTGTTCAACTTGAAGCGGCGCTGCGGAGAGGAGACCGATCGTTGAAGTATCGCGAGAGCAATTCGAAAGCATACAGAGTCGTCTGCTCTCTGGAGATCTCGCGGTACTTTGATGTCATACGTCAGTCTGTCTTCACACACTGCTTTTGTAACTCGTCGCACTACAGCCATGATTCCGTCTGTTCAACCGTCGTTTACTTCACGATGGTAACCTTCGCTATCGCAGCAAGTAAAGTAAGTTAAGAATTTCACCATATGAGAGTACTGAATCTGTACAACTTTAGTATATACATTTTTACATCGATAATAGATCTAGATTAATAGTAAAATATGATGTAAATAAGTATAGGCCTACTGTACTGTACACTGTCAATCGCATGTTTAAGAAACAGTATACAATATGGTAACGTTATACAAGCTTACATCGACAGACTAAATTAAGTAAATAATTTTTCTGAGTATCAGTTTGGTTAGTTATGAAACTGGCTCAAGGAATATCACAAACATGACTGCCTGCTACAGTAGTAAAATTATTTTCGCATATATCTATTAACATATGCATTGCTCTATTACAAAAGCCGATGTGAGCAAATTGGTATTTCTGAACGTTGGGCATTTCCCGTCATCTTCAGAACAAGAGTGGGAGGGACTGCAGCAGGCTCCGCCTTCTTTCGAACATACGTCACGAGTACATGGGGGGGGGATAGTGTTTTGTTTGTATGTGATAATACGTGTAGTGTATTTGTAAGTATATTTTGGGTATAGGTAAAGTTGATCCACAGCTGTACTAAGCACTTTTTACCGTTTTGCATTACACAGGTTACATAATAAGATGCAATTCTGAGATTTGGACTGTTTGAGGACAGCTTTTTAATTTGATGGCTGTAAGAGTTAGGTTATAGATATGGTAGGTGGTGGTAATGCTTCTTGTGACGATCTAAAAGTAAGTATTGCTTCTGGCAGCCAGGAACTCCGCTCCCTGCAGATGATTCTAAAGATTGCATTGGTCATGTGATCATAGTGCTGAATGCTGTGAATGCCCAGCTCACACCAACCAATGAAATTCGCTGAACTGGTTTGGAGGGAGGGGCAGTCTGGGTGGAGTCTGTGCTCTATAGCGGAACATGGTTAAGGGCTTTTTACTTTAAAGCGTTGCGTTACGGATTTTGAAGCTAATCTGGGAGTTTGTCCGGAGTCGTTTAAAGATGAAATTATTTTACACACTCTGCGTATTCATTTCAGGTGAGTAGAGAGTTTGGGGTTTATGGAAAGATGCTTGTTTTGTATTCAACTGTAAAACTGGACTGTCCGTTTACTATACAATAATTTGGGCTCTTTTTCAAGAAGTTGCTTAAAGTTTTAAAGGGGTTGTGACGGTGTCCATGCAGATGCTGGCTCTGCCGTTTCCACAAAGACTTAACTTAACCAGTTATGAAAGTTTGTGAACATCAGGTGCAGCGGTCGCATACATTCTGCCGAGGTTATGAATGTTTGAATGGACATGACCATAATTCATACACCGTGAAAATTATGGTCATTTTTTGTCAGTTAAAGCTCGTAAGCATTCGGCCTACTTTATGTAGCACCGTGGCCGTAGGCACGACATCTCGTCCCACTGTATGTCCACACATGTAGCGGAATGACAATAAAGCTCGACTTGACTTGACTTTAAATCAGACATAAGATTGGATTTATTTGAATGAATTAATTATTTACTTGAAGTAGCGAAAGAGAGAGACCGAGAGAGGGATGAATGTTGCGCCTGCATGGGAACCTGCTTCTGTGCGCGTCTCTCTACAAGCAACGAGGCTTAGTTACTTACAAAAACAGCGATTTTTACCGCCTCATTGCAGATAAATATAATGTTGTGACTTGCGAGTCAGTAGCCTATCGAAGCTATTTTACTAATAAAAGTTTGTGCGCTGCACGATCTCTGATATCTGTGTGCAATAATGTGTGCGTGTGTCTATGAAGAGCAGCGAAGCCTCTGCCAGTTTTGATTAGCTACAAACCCGAGCGCTCGGGTAGCAGACCTCTAGTGCGCGTGTCAGAGCAGACCTCTAGTGTGCGCGTGTCCGAGCAGATAATCTGTGTAACGTGTTTTCTGTGGTATCAGACTTTCACCGGTGTTTGTGGCAAATTCCGACAATCTTTTCATTCCGACATTAATTTCCCTCGTTTCATTTTGTGTATGTTGTCCGTGTCACTGTATATATGTATGTATTTATAATTTAGGTTGGTAATTCGTAAAAAAGAGACAACGGTATTCATACACTGTTCACTCAGCTTTTAATGCTTTCACGATGGTACTTGGTTATGGAAAGCCGTTTTGACTTTTATTCCTTCTAGGGACATGAATTCTTGTCGATGTCATTATCAACAATTCAGTTTGCACTTGTTAAAATGATAATTCTTGATATCAGGAATTAGATTTCTAATAGTAACAATGGCCATTTTTGATATCAGTAATCACATGGTTACTTGTACAGACATCTATTATTGATATCAACTATTTAATTGTCACTAGTGACAATGTTCATTTCTGATATCAACGATTGGGAGGATTCTGATATCTAAAATGACTTGTTACTAAAAATGCCGTCATAACTCCGGGAAGTTTTATCACAGCTGACAGCCTGTTTTTAAATAAAAGCATAAGAAGAACTTGAGAAACACTGTTCTAATCTAAAACATAATCAATTATTGTTTTCTGTCCCAAACAGTCGCTGTGTGTGATATTGAGCTGAGGTTTGAGGCAACTGATGGAGAAACGTTTAGCATACCCTTGGACTCTGTTGAACTGGAGAAAGCCAATCGAGTGAGAATAACTTTCAAAAGAGAAGATGAGGAAAAAGCACTTGTGATTGTGCAGTTCTGTGCCCACGGTGAGAGATGTGGTGTCGTGGAAACACCCGGAGTCTCACTGAACATCAAACAAAGAACCTTAACTCTTCAACGCGTCAGCGCCAACTGCTCGGGTCTCTATGAAGCAATGGTCTTGTTTGGAGATAATGTGTCTAGGATAAAAGCTAGACTTGTCAACAGTGAGTATGTTATCAAGATGTTTCTGTTTTACCTGTATCAGGATTTTGAGAAAAAAATCTTTTGTCATGATTGTGCCCAAAAAGTCGTAAAAATGAACTTGATGTTATTCCTTCTTGAGCCGAACGGATTTGTGACATTTCAAATAATTGTATCATTTCATAAGAAATCATTTAGATTACACAGGAGCATGATTTAACACGGCAGAGACTGTGAATTAGGGATGTCAACGATTAATCGGCGATCAATTAATTGTCGATAAAGATATAATCGATAAAAGCTATCGATGGTCGATTAAGCAGTTTCGTTTTGGGGTGCGTGCGGCTGTGAGTGACGGTGAAGGGGCTTGATCTTACTAGAAATTAATTTACTATCGTTCAATTTTGTCATGTTCAATTAGATAATTGTTGCACTTGGCTTTGACAGGGACGCGAGCAGGACAGATATAAGGCTATTCTTTCCTACAACTTATTAATTCGTTCCTACGACATATTAACTTGTGGCAGCTGTCCATGTTTCATTAATTTGTTTCCTAGAAAACCCACGATTTAACTTAAATGCGGGAACAATTTAAGTCTTAGTAACGAATTCTGAATTCATGGCCACGAAATCTTTCATCCCCCCCCCCCCCCACACACGTTTACCACAGTAAGAGATGCGAAAACAGTGATTAAAAGTGAACACCAATAAAATAAACCTGTGAATCTAGAGGGTGAGAGAGTGAGGATTTGGGAAAAGAAACAATTAATAATATTAAATTCGTGACCATTCGGAAAAACAGAACAATGCATGCGCTCAAATCAAAAAGCATGCTCGCGATGTAACCAATTATTTCTCTTATTAACAAAGCTTTGTGCCTCACGTGTGTCATATACTCACATTAAAATGCTTCAAATGGGTAACAGTGTGTTTTTGGTTCTGGAAGCGGATCACTGACCGCACGTCACAGCCCCACGCGCCGTACTTGTGTTATTTTAAATCCCGATAACGTCAAATGCAAACATTGCTATGATGTTTAAAAAAAAAAAAAAAACGAGCACCATGAAAGCATTTAAAAAGGTGCATTCAGCATCTCCGTGGCTATGAAACAGCACACACAGTATAAAGGCCTGTACACACCGGGATGAATTTCTTGCGCGATATTTGCCGACGTTTAACGCCTCGGGACTAAACAAAGGGCGCCAATGTGAGTGTGCACACCGACGCGAAAAACGCCACGCGTAAAAGCGTCATTTTTTTTTTTTAACGCCTCGGGTTCGTTTCTTTGGTTTGACGCGCCGCGTCAAAAACGATCCGACCAATGAGATTGCCGCTTTTGCTCACGTGTCTGGAGCTGCTGAAGTTACAGTAAAACACAACTTGGGGGCGCTCAAACACAAAACAGTCTTGCCGAGCACACATACGTAACGCCGAAGAAGATATACGCCAAGTAGCGTCTACACCGCCGGCGTCGGCGTCTTTCCTCATTCAACAGAACAATAATTTCTTCATCGCTGGAGCTTCTGGTGCTTGAAATATCCATGTTTTCTTTGTATGATTTTGACAAGCGCGTAAATACTTGCTCTCTTCTTCTGAGTGATAAGCGAGTGTCAGAAGCGCTGCGCAGCGCCACCTTGTGTACCGGGGTATTTCTGTTTTACATTAAGCGCCATCTAATGTCAGGGAATGAATTTGCATGTTCACTCGGCTCATCGTCAGCGGAAATCACTCGGGTGTGAACACAAAAAACGCTGGCGAATAACGCGCGCCGATATTCGTCCCGGTGTGTACGGGCCTTAATGATCCCGTGCGTAACTACGGCGTGTTCTCTTCCTTTTATCAAATGATTGTAATCACATCCATTCATTTCACCGTCCTGCCACTAGCCTTTTATTCAGACTAAAACCCTTTTCAAGCTGGTGTTTTGAGTGGCAGCACATCCTATCATCCCGTGACTATACGCCACTCTGCAATAGATGCATTTTGCAGTAGTTAAGGTTAAAGATTAATCGCTTAATTTTGACAATTGACATCCCTACTGTGAATACAAACAGAAAAAAACTTTTTTATTCTTCAAAAAGCCACTGTTGAAGAGAATTATAAGTGAAAGCGTTTAGTTGATCTTACTATGGATATCTTCCAATCAAACCAGGAAATGACTTTTCATTGGATCATCTTTTCTTATGCCTTAATGAAGTCAAGACCTGGATGACAAAAAACACTTTACAATTGAATGAAAATAAAACCGAAGTGCTTCTACTGGGCCCTGCTGCTACTAACAATTCCATTAAAACACAGTTAGGTTTTCTAAGTAATAACCTACACAATCATGCAAAAAATCTCGGAGTCCATTTTGATCCTCTTCTCCAATTTGATAAGCATGTGAATGCAGTTGTAAAGAGTATCTTTTTTCATCTCAGATCAGTGGCTAAGGTGAAACACTTTCTTTCTAGTAAAGACCTTGAAATAGTAATTCATGTACTAATTTCTTCGCGTTTGGATTACTGTAATTCTTTGTACATTGGCCTACCTCAAACTACACTGTCTCGATTACAGATGGGTCAAAACGCAGCAGCCAGATTCTTAACAGGAACTAAGAAAAGGGATCATATCACCCCTGTCCTTGCCTCAGTGCACTGGCTCCCTATAAAACTTAGAGTCGACTTTAAGGTCCTTCTTTTTGCATACAAGGCATTGCATAATTCTGCCCCGGATTATATTTGTGACCTCATCAAGCCATATACAGCCTCTAGGTCTTTAAGATCTAGTGATCAGTTACTTGTATCTACCCCCCGTTCACATGTAAAACAAAAGGTGATCGAGCTTTCTCAGTAGTGGCCCCAAAGCTGTGGAACAGTTTGAACATTAGAGCTTCTCCATCACTGGATGCTTTTAAATCTAGCTTAAAGACTTATTTTTATTCTTAAGCATTTGAGTGATGTTGTGTATGTACTTTGAATAGTTTAAGTGGTGTTTTATGAAATTAAATTTTAATTGTTTTTGAAACTTGTTTTATTTTATGTTGTCTCCTCTTCCTTTCTCTTTTAAATTCAGTTATTTTCAATGTAAAGCACTTTGGATCAACTACAGTTGTGTAAAACTTGTGCTCTATAAATAAAATTTGCCTTGCCTTACTGATGTACAGAATCAGATGTGACGCGTTGTTTGATCCACGGCATGAAATCCTCTCAATCTATGTAGTGATCTGGAAAAGAAGAAACTATTGCTTGCATATCTTTTGGGATAATTTGTGTAAAAACCTGAGCAAGCACACAGATCCTTCATAGACATTGACTCGAAGAGAGTAAAAAACAATGATTATTTTTTATGTGGCAGTTGCTGAAGTAGGATTGTCAAGACATGTTTTGTGTTTGGCGATATGTTACCCTAAAATATTTGCAATAAATATTGACCGTTTAATGCCACTGACTTTATGATGCTCATATAATAGCACAATAATGTAAGTGCACCCTTGTTGTGTTTTACAGAACCAGCGTTTACCCCCAGTACAGCCCTACTACACCCCTCCACCCCAAATCCCCCCGACTCGTCTGAACACCAGCGGCTGTACGCGTTACTGATCCTTCCAGCCATCCTCGTCATCTTGGGGATGCTCGTTTTCTTCTGCCGGAGGGCAAGTATTATATTTATTCTTTTATTGAATGAAATGAGCATTGCTGCAGATGTAAATACTCTCTGGATGATCTGGCCGCAGTGTGTTCTGGGTACCGCTTGGTTTCAAGTAAGCTCGCGGAAATGCTTGGTTTTGAGGGGTATCTACCCCGTCCCCTTACCCCTACCCCTCGATCAAAACCAGAACTAGCCCTTACTCTCACGTGAACGCGCTAAACTAAGGGGAAGGTCTCCTCTGGTGACGTAGCAGCAGCTAGCGACGATGTATGATGACGTAACAGTAACCAAGTGGCGTCTCCGTTCATAGGGGTATGTTTTCACCCCTAGCGCTTACCACTTGGTTTCGAGGGACAAGGGGTAAGACGAAGGGGTAGGGGTAAGATGAAGGGGGAGGGGTAAGATGAAGGGGAAGGGGTAAGATGAAGGGGTAAGACGAAGGGGTAGGGGTAAGATGAAGGGGAAGGGGTAAGATGAAGGGGAAGGGGTAAGATGAAGGGGTAAGACGAAGGGGTAGGGGTAAGATGAAGGGGAAGGGGTAAGATGAAGGGGTAAGATGAAGGGGTAGGGGTAAGACGAAGGGGTAGGGGTAAGACGAAGGGGAAGGGGTAAGATGAAGGGGAAGGGGTAAGATGAAGGGGTAAGATGAAGGGGAAGGGGTAAGATGAAGGGGAAGGGGTAAGATAAGACGAAGGGGTAAGACGAAGGGGTAGATGAAGGGGAAGGGGTAAGATGAAGGGGAAGGGGTAGGGGTAAGATGAAGGGGAAGGGGTAAGATGAAGGGGTAAGACGAAGGGGTAGGGGTAAGATGAAGGGGTAGGGGTAAGATGAAGGGGAAGGGGTAAGATGAAGGGGTAAGATGAAGGGGTAGGGGTAAGATGAAGGGGTAAGACGAAGGGGTAGGGGTAGGGGTAAGATGAAGGGGTAGGGGTAAGATGAAGGGGTAGGGGTAAGATGAAGGGGAAGGGGTAAGATGAAGGGGAAGGGGTAAGATGAAGGGGTAAGACGAAGGGGTAGGGGTAGGGGTAAGATGAAGGGGTAAAACAGAGTAATGGGAAGTCTAGCTCTAACCATTAGGCCCCAGCTGCCCCATGATGTTTATGTATGGAGCAAGTGAATGAAAGTTAATCAAAGTATATTGTTAAACGCAGAATGATTGCCTGTTTTAAAAACGGTTTAAGAGTAATGTGGTATGAATATGTTAATTACTCAATTATTTGCTTGTTTTGTTGTTTAATATTGAAAGAGCCTGTTTAAATGTATACATGATTTAGCTTAGTCTACAACACCTTTTCCCTTTTATTTGATTTGCATCGTCTAACTTTGTTTTTTGCGTGTGTTGACTCAGGAACGTGAGCCGTTAGCTGATGTTGAAGACGCCGGAACAAACTCCCAGCTGTTTCCAGGTATGACGCTCCTTTCCTCAGGTCCTGGATATTTCCCATGTTGGACCGCACTAAATCAGTGTTCTGTTGTTTTCTGTACAGACCCAGCATCTTCAAAACAAGATTGCATGATGAATTGCAGTGATTGTGCAGCAGTCTCCTTTAAGGCGTGCACAGAAGACACTGATGATCAGCTCGTGGATACCTGACGTCCTACCGAGTGTTTTGACAAGAGATGACTCGCTCTGTCTTCTGAGCCGAGGCGTTAAAACGACGTTTCCTGCAGGAAAATGGACAATTCGACAGATGAGTCTTTTTCTTGTCAGATGTAACAAAGCTCTCTGCTTTTACCGGATGTGAGGCGCATTGCAAATAATGTTTAGTGAAGGGAAAAGTATGGACCTGGCAATCTTGAACTTTTTTAAATACTGCATTAATTCTACACAACATATACAGGATACAGATCATCAGCTGTTTTTAAACAAAGCTAATTGCTTTTATAAGCCAAAACCTGTAATTGACCATTACTAAATATAACTCCAAACACTATAAGCCTTAATCAGACTCTTGGTCTAGCTCTGATTGGAGTCCAATCATATAACACTATATGAACACCAGACACAACCGTTGTCACACCACAACAGCTAGACGCGTTCTACACGAGACAACTCTACAGTATTGCCATAGAAACAAATGCAAATATTCCAGAACATGAAAGACAATCGGTCATTTAGATTAATCCAATCGGATACAGAGTGAGAATGTAGCCAATAAACTTGCCAAACATCAGATGCTGTGACTTACTCTTCAATATAATATTATCAGGGTACATTAATTACAATGTATTTCTTGTCTTTGGTTCTTGTGCTGAAACACTGTGTTGTTACATTTTCAGATTGTATGTATAAAATATATTTATCAAATATATTAATTTAAAAATAAAGATGAAGTGAGATTTGTCTTTATTTCTTATGCTTGGTGTAAGACAGACACAACTACTGTCAAGATCAGAAAATGTCTTTCTCTCAAGATGACAAGTGAAGAAACTAAATGTGTGTGTGTGCGTGTGTGTGTGTCTCTCTCTCTCTGTGTGAGTGAGTGCGCTCGTGTGTGTGTGTGCGCGTGTGAGAGTGCGTGTGTGTGTGTGTGTGTGTGTGTGTAATGTATTTTCTTTATACGGGAACATGTATGTTACAAATACATAACCAAATCTGACAAATATATTTTGCAATATAGTATGTATATATCCTGTAAAGTATATATATTCATATATAAATATAATATTGTTAATATCTACTAAATGTATGTGAAAATAATTATATATATATACTTGCTAGGCTAACCGAGACTTTCACAGCACATTCATATTATTGCTCTTTTGTTGGTTTGATTGATATTGTCCTCATTTGAGGTTGCTTTGGATTAAAAAAACCTTGGGCTAAGAGAGGGCGGCCCGCTGGGGGCCCTTAGGCTAGCCCTATGTGGGCCCGTAAAGGCCTGTTTGCAGTGTCTGCAAGGGGAAATCCCACAGACACACCATGTGTAATACACGTAAGCATCAATCATGTAATGGGACAAAGTCTCAGCACCACCACAGCATGCACTGTCCTTTTATTGAGAGGAAACACAAGCTGAAAACCGTTAAATGCTGTAAAAGATGCATTTCAAGCTCTCCTGGGTTTAGATGCTACCTTTAGCATTAAAATACTTGGCAATTTACACCTAAGATGATAAATATATTATGTTTGTAAAATTGGGAACAACTCCTAAATCTCCACATTGAGAGCCACCTGTGTTTTTTTTGGTGAACATGGCCCAGATCATCAGATCCGCAGCACTGCTCATATCCATCCATAACTATTAATAACTGTTTAAACAGGGTTTCAAGTGATGGTGAATGTATTCTCTTTTTTCTGACTAGACAATGATCAATCATGTTACTTGTTCCTAAACTATCTCATGCAAGTAAAGGAATTTAAATGTTTAACTTGGTCATCATAGTCAGTATTTAAAACTCTTGCTAATTGAAAATCAACTATGATATGGATGAAAGTTAATCTAAGTTAACAAGTGTGGTACGTCTGAATATGTTAATGACTAAATGATTTGCTTGTTTTTGAATGTTTAAATTATTCTGGTTTAAATGTATATGTCACATATGCAGGTAGACAAATACAAATCGTTCAACTTTTTAGTAAACAGACATCAGGAGGCTATTGATTACTTTACAGCTTCAGAGGAAAACCACTCTGGACTCCTCACATCAGCACTTTCTCTTCGAACCGTTGCCCTCTGGTCACTGAAGACCAAAACAGCCAGACACAAGAAGAGCTTTTCCCTCAAACTCCACCTGAACAACAGGACTGTACAAGACTCCTCAACACGGGTCATCTTTCAATAGCACATCTGCACAGTCAGCATTTTGTATTGTGGTATTTTTCCTCTATATTTTTATTGCCACAAAGTTGTTATTATTATGAATAATTTACGTTATTGTCTATTCTCTTTATTATAGAGTTAAATTTCACCCTCTCTAAACCCGAACTAAAGTGTGAAACTTTAAAGCCATGCATGGAAATGTTGAAAAAGAATGAAGTCGTTTTGTAAATATTCTTTTAATAAGTGATCTTTTTAATAATGTGAGTTTCCAGCACATCGTTTTATCTCTTGGCTCTTCGTGCTGCTCCTCTTCATCATCATCATCCTCATCCTCGGTGAGTGAGTGAACACGGACGCACTGAACTCTGGGATGGATCTGGTTTGGTCTCCTCAACAGAGAGAGGAACATCCACAGAGTCACCGTCCACTTCTGTGTAACCACTGGCTGTACAGTTAAGAAAACAAGTTGAAAAGTACATGCTGTATTATCTTCATTCAGAAACAAATGATACCAAACTCATGTTTTGGTCATTAAATGACAAGTTCTTTAAAATAAACTAAAAGCTTACCCTCACAGGCAAAGACAGCAGTCAGCATCTTCCAGACAGCAGAGAGACAGCAGACTGGAGAGTAACGCTGACGATTAGCGCCACCTGGTGTTCAAGATGTCAAGTTCAGGTCAAGATGGCAAGATGTCAAGTTCCGGTAAAATGGCAAGATGGCAAGTTCAGGTAAAAATGGCAAGATGTCAAGTTCAGGTAAAAATGGCAAGTTCAGGGGATTTTGTGCGCGCGTGTGTTAGTGAGTCGACAAAGAACTCATTTTTAACGTAATAATTTTATTCTTACATGTTGTAGCCTACTTTGATGAAATATATTATAATGCCAGATATTATTCATGTTGTGAATAAATACATAGATGCACAAGATAGATACGCAATAAACATTCGTACTCCTAAACTGTCTTTTTTCTTTAATAAAATCAAAGATGTTCATCCGTGATCGTGTCTCAAGAGCAGGAACACGTTTGTGTGTATTAACCGGAATCAATAGATCCCCGCGACGTCAATAAGCAATAGACTGAAGCGCTCGCGTTTGAAGACGTGCACGAGCCGCAAGAGAACGTTCCGTCAATAATAACATTCACAACTAACATTCCAAAACAACAGACTCCTGCGCGAGACCGCATCCTATTCAGAATAACAGAAACGCGTGTTTTATCTGCATTCGTCCCGTTATTCACTCCGCCCCGGGTACACTCCGCCCAAGTGCGCTGAAACCGGACAATTTGTGAAATGCGGCTGTTTGTTAAAGCGAGTTATCTCACTCATCTTCCACTTAAAAAAATATAACAAATTCAATAATGTTAGCCTTCCCGAGATTAAACAGTACACATTTTGAATAGTCAAATGTTACTGTTAGATTCATTTTAGATCAGATAAAAAAAAATCAGTTTTATTTAGAAGAGTTACAAAAAGCAAATCAGTTTAAGTTAATTGTCCTGTCACAGAGCAGAAATGTGTCTTTGACATTGGTGGCATGAATATGCTTACATTAATACATAAAGACACATCACATAATATATAGCAATGTATGTAGCCTACAAGTTTGTACACAAATACTTTAAACTTCACTCTTTTTATTTTTATTTTTACAAACCTACATTTTACATAAGTTTTAATAAATAAAATATATTAAATATTTGAATGACTCACTTGTTGTATTGGAGTTCTGCATGTTTGATGTGAAGAGCAGCAACTGAGACAGACTTATGGGTGACAGCAGCTAACTGGAACGGATCATTGTTGCCAGATTGGGCGCCCAATTGGGCTCCTTCACGTCTAACCGGGAAAAAATGCACTGGGGCTTTGCACTAACCCATTTGTTTTGGGTTTTCTGTTTGTTCTATTTTATTATCACAGTATGCATTTTGGGACGGTATTTTTTTAAATGCGCGGGTTTTGAGCTGTAGTTGGGCTGGACATTTTCAGTCCAATCTGGCAACACTGTGATGGTAAAACACAAACTCCGCCCCCGGGCGGCCCTAAACCGTTTCCCATTTATTCTCAATGGTATAGACCCCTTCACGGTATACGTCACAGAAGTTCGCAGTGCGCATGTCGGGGTCAGAACGTTCATTTCATCCCATTGTGTTAACCATAGAATTTCTCGTCAAGACAAAACTTAGGGCTGTGACGGTGGCAGATTTTTACCACCGCGGTGGTAATGGACCAACTACTACAGGTGGGCGGTGTTGTGATATATATATATATATAATTCTGAAACGCAAAAATAAATAAATGAGGCTCAATCATCTATTAACAAACATACGTGTTTATTTTAGCACTTATGTCAGTGAACACTCAGCCTGCAAAACACTAAAATAAATATCAAATAAATAATACAGTTAAATAGGAAAGTAGCCTTAAATGAGAAAGTTAAATACACCCGGTGTGTGACGTCACGTGCACTACCGCCGGTGACGCGGTTGTCATGGCCACCATTACAGCCCTAGACAAAATGCCTACTTGTTGCGTCGTGGACTGTGAAAATCGCACCAGTTCTGGAGTCAAGTTTTTCAGGATTCCTGCAGGATCTCATCCGTTTCAAAAAATAGACGACATCTGTGACTGCAAGCTATTAAACGGGCAGACTGGGACAATGCTACGATCAAAGAGGCTCTTGTTTGTAGCGCTCACTTCATATCAGGAAACGTTAAAGTCATCCTTTATCATCCCTTTCTGTTTGCTTAAACTCGAAAGCCTGGATTGCATGAACAGTTTTCTGTACGTTAAGCTATGCAAGTTAATAGTGTTGTAAATGTCATGGACCTGTGTCATGCTACAGACGTAGCCAGCTGCTAGTAGTTAGCCGCAGGCTAGCGCCAACATTGTGCCAACAACGCTAGAGTTAAGCCATGATAAGTAAACAAATGTTTTCTGTAAACTGTTGACTGATTTAATAGTTAGGTGAAGTTTGATATCTGGCATAAATTGTGACCTGTGGCATGCTACAGACGTAGCAGATCGCAGACTAGCTTTACATTAGCGTTTTCACTATGACAACAGTAGATCGTGTGCAATTCTTTTTTGTAGGAGAGGCATCACTTGACTCCAGTAGTCCTGAATTTGTGCCCTCCTTGTTTGTGTACACAAAACAAAGCCAGACACCTAAGACAAAAATGGAAAGGTACAAATAATAATAAAAAAGTATCTTATCTATCTATAAGGCTTGTCTGTTTCTCCTTGACACAATATGCCGGTCTATTAGCCGCGCCATTTTTCTGACCCCAAGCTGCGCGCGCACCCAACCTAGGCTTCCGATGTTTACAAACATTGAAGGGGTCTATAACCACATTTGTTTGCATGCCAAATTATGAATGAACATGGCTGTAGTTTACCTTTCTGTGTTTGTCATCATTAACACTAATATGTTGATTACAAGCTAAATTATGAATGAACATAACCATTATTTTCATTGTTGTAATGAGATTACATATATTCAGCTGTTCAAAAATGTTTTCTGATCATGGTTTTACTGTAGTAACCATAATTTAGCCATAGTATTTTAGTAGAATCACAACAATACATTTACCATTTTCCTGACTGTATTGGGCTTTACATTTGCATGAAACTGTAAATGAATATCAGTATGCCAAAACAGCAGGGTTACTGCAGTATTATAGTGTGTTTGTGTCTGTAATATAATGATCATTTTTGTAATATTTCTATTGTGTTTTCTTGTAGAGACACTACTCGTGCCCGTGCTGTCATCTTTTCCTGGTACACGTCCAGATCCAGGTAAATATTGGACACATTAACATCATACACAAAAGGGTTTTTAAGGCTTAAAATGTCTTTATTTACCGTTACACACATCAATGCCTTAAAGTTTTAAATCAGAGCAGAAAGTCTTAAATTCAAAAAATGATGGATACAAAGCAAAAAGTGATTGAATCTCTTCCTCTGTGTTTTATCTTGTTTTCTAAAATAAATATCAAACATCTTTCAATCAACATATGTTTAATTCAGATGCAAATATAAACGAAGTCTTGAAAAATGTAATAAATTAAATGAGTTTATTCTTAAAATAATAACAACTATCTGTCAATGAGTAATCGAAACGTCTCTTTAAATTAAGGTTACTATTTAGCCAATTATGGCAGATATTAGTTCTTGTTTTAATCACTTCAAACAAGACTTTGTATTTGATGTCATTTCATATCTCCAGTAATTGTATCTTTATTTAAGAATCTTTAGGCATTTGCTGGAAAACAAGACAAAAATACTGAGGAAGAAGCATTGTTTTGCAGCATGATCTGAAGCTACAGTAAAAGATGTTTCCATATTATTAATTATTAATTAAAATTATGAATACCTGTTGAAAATTGTATTTTCAAACTCGGAAGTTAATACAACTCATCGTGTTTCTCTCCAGACATTTACATTATAAAGAACATATTTGTGTTTTCCCTCATTTGTTCCTCAAATTTGATTTACTTGATCTGAAAAAGGTATTTTCTTACACATTAAACCAAATATTCAACTAGTTGCAGACATCACCGCTACACTGCCTGTGCTCACAGTTTTCATATCATGGTTCCCACGTTGAGCCTCAATCAGGATTTTCAGGATGCAGAAATTAATTCATTTTTTCCCCTCTGTGTAGGAACTACATACATACACCTCTGCCTGTGCTGGACCTGTGAAGACTGATGGTACTGGACCACAAACACAGAGCCTATTGATAACTTGCTTAATAAACACCATGGGAAGAAGGACATCCTCGGGAGTGTGCAGCAATGGTCCACAAGTCCTCGACTGATCCAAACAGCATGCTCCATTCGGCCACAAACCTGCACATTTCACAGTATGTCATGCACCTGGCCAAACTGCTCTACACCAGTTTATGTTAAACAACTCCAGAGAAGAAAACCAGACTTGTCTTGCTTATGGACAGCCAAAGATGGTTCCTCTATCCCCTTCTTTTCTTAAGCAGCAAGGCCCTGTCAGGTTCTTCTACTGTTCCACAAAGGGTTTTAATGCCTACAGTGATGAAGGACTAACAAACGTTAGTGTTCTTTAAGAGTGAACATGAGGACACAAAGAAACGTGTGCAGGAGAAAGGACATCAAAAACGCAAACGGCCTGAAACTGGACACGTTAGTCACTTGTGCAGATTTTGTAAAATGCAACTGAAGCGGGGCTCAAACAGTCCTCACATAGACATGTCATACACATACATACACATGTGTAGTCCTCACACAGGCTTTCTGGTGTAGCAGGGAAATATGTTCATTGCCCTGATAAAGTCTTTTTCATTTACCAACCTCAGAACATGCAGAAAGATGACCTGGAGAGAGATTAAAGAGTCTGCGTTTTACAAGATGGAAAGACAGAAATGGCTGGCAGAATATATATATTTTACCCCTTAGAAATATTTAACTGATGTATATACTGTATAGTTTGATTTGTTTATTTTTCAGTGTGAGATTGTAAAATGTATATATTGTCAGACATTTATTTTTCCTTCTACTTTATTATTTTGGATCAATATTTACTAATCTTGTTTGTAAATATCAACATTTTCTATTTACTAAAAAGAGCATTTAATAAAAGCAACTGAAATGTATAAATTGCTTCATGAGTGGCGTGTTCTTTATAGGACTCATATTTTACAGTTTCTTTGGTTTCGGAAGCACTAATTAATTGGTCATATACTTAAGTGTGTCTTCTATTATTCCATCACTCTATCAATTGTTTATATAATTGTTATTTATTACTAAGTTTGAGTTCAATTTAAATGCCTCATTTACATTTCAAGAGACATGTAATATAACCATTCATGCTTTTAATATAACCATGGAATGTTATATTAATATTATTTTACTGTTTCTTTAAATATTAATATATTCATAATACTTTGGAATATAAGTCATGTGTATATACTGTACATTTTGAGTGGTTTATTTTTCAGTGTGATATCTATATATAGTCAAAATTATTTTTTCTTTCTATTGTATTAATTTGGATAATATATAATACAATACATAATACTAATCATTTATTCATAATACTTTGCCTTTTTGAAATCCAAAAAGGCAAGACACACATTTCAAATACTTTGCAGCTGTAATGTATTGTTATATTTTACAATTTTGTTTTATAAAAAGTACAAAGCTGTGTGAAATAGTGGTTTCAGTCCTGCGTGAGTGGGATTCGAACCCACGATCCAAATAAATTCATCAAAAAATCGGATTGGCTGTGACATCATTTCCGCTCTTTGGTCAGCTGTTTGAAATGCTTCAATCTGATTGGCTGTCACTGTATTACAACTATACGCGGCTGGCCAGACATGGTACGTCTGTTTAGCACTACTATTGAGAATGAAATGCGTTTTGAAGTTGCTCTTCACATCAAACATGCAGAACTCCAATACAACAAGTGAGTCATTCAAATATTATATATATTTGATTTATTAAAACTTATGTAAAATGTAGGTTTGTAAAAATACAAATAAAAAGAGTGAAGTTTAAAAGTATTTGTGTACAAACTTGTAGGCTACATACATTCCTATATATTATGTGATGTGTCTTTATGTATTAATGTAAGCCTATTCATGCCACCAATGTCAAAGACACATTTCCGCTCTGTGACAGGACAATTAACTTAAACTGATTTGCTTTTTGTAACTCTTCTAAATAAAACTGATTTTTTTTTTAATCTTATCTAAAATGAATCTAACGCAAACATTTGACTATTCAAAATGTGTACTGTTTAATCTCGGGAAGGCTAACATTGTTGAATTAGTTATATTTTTTAAGTGGAAGATGAGTGAGATAACTCGCTTTAACAAACAGCCGCATTTCCCCAAATTGGCCGGTTTCAGCGCACTTGGGGCGGAGTGTACGGGGGGGGAGGCGGGGCGGAGTGTACGGGGGGGGAGGCGGGGCGGAGTGTACGGGGGGGGAGGCGGGGCGGAGTGTACGGGGGGGGAGGCGGGGCGGAGTGTACGGGGGGGAGGCGGGGCGGAGTGTACGGGGGGGAGGCGGGGCGGAGTGTACGGCGGGGAGGCCGGGCGGAGTGTACGGCGGGGAGGCCGGGCGGAGTGTACGGCGGGAGGCCGGGCGGAGTGTACGGGGGGGGAGGCGGTGCGGGAGTGTACGGCGGGAGGCCGGGCGGAGTGTACGGCGGGGCGTGGTGCGGGGTGTACGGCGGGACGGGGGACGGGGGGCGTGGGACAGTGGGGCGGGGGGCGGGGTGTACAGCGGGACGGGGGTACGGCGGGACGAATGCAGATAAAACACGTGTTTCTGTTATTCTGAATAGGATGCGGTCTCGCGCAGGAATCGGTTGTTTTGGAATGTTAGTTGTGAATGTTATTATTGACGGAACGTTCTCTTGCGGCTCGTGCACGTCTTCAAACGCGAGCGCTTCAATCTATTGCTTATTGACGTCGCGGGGATCTATTGATTCCGGTTAATACACACAAACGTGTCCCTGCTCTTGAGACACGATCACGGATGAACATCTTTGATTTTATTAAAGAAAAAAGACTGTTTAGGAGTACGAATGTTTATTGCGTATCTATCTTGTGCATCTATGTATTTATTCACAACATGAATAATGTCTGGCATTATAATATATTTCATCAAAGTAGGCTACAACATGTAAGAATAAAACTATTACGTTAAAAATGAGTTCTTTGTCGACTCACTAACACACGCGCGCACAAAATCCCCTGAACTTGCCATTTTTACCTGAACTTGACATCTTGCCATTTTACCGGAACTTGACATCTTGCCATTTTACCGGAACTTGACATCTTGCCATCTTGACCTGAACTTGACATCTTGAACACCAGGTGGCGCTAATCGTCAGCGTTACTCTCCAGTCTGCTGTCTCTCTGCTGTCTGGAAGATGCTGACTGCTGTCTTTGCCTGTGAGGGTAAGCTTTTAGTTTTTTTTTAAGAACTTGTCATTTAATAACCAAAACATGAGTTTGGTATCATTTGTTTCTGAATGAAGATAATACAGCATGTACTTTTCAACTTGTTTTCTTAACTGTACAGCCAGTGGTTACACAGAAGTGGACGGTGACTCTGTGGATGTTCCTCTCTCTGTTGAGGAGACCAAACCAGATCCATCCCAGAGTTCAGTGCGTCCGTGTTCACTCACTCACCGAGGATGATGAGGATGATGATGATGAAGAGGAGCAGCACGAAGGGCCAAGAGATAAAACGATGTGCTGGAAACTCACATTATTAAAAAGATCACTTATTAAAAGAATATTTACAAAACAACTTCATTCTTTTTCAACATTTCCATGCATGGTTTTAAAGTTTCACACTTTAGTTCGGGTTTAGAGAGGGTGAAATGTAACTCTATAATAAAGAGAATAGACAATAATGTAAATTATTCATAATAATAACAACTTTGTGGCAATAAAAATATAGAGGAAAAATACCAAAATACAAAATGCTGACTGTGCAGATGTGCTATTGAAAGATGACCCGTGTTGAGGAGTCTTGTACAGTCCTGTTGTTCAAGTGGAGTTTGAGGGAAAAGCTCTTCTTGTGTCCGGCTGTTTTGGTCTTCAGGGACCAGAGGGCAACGGTTCGAAGAGAATACATTTATGAAATACTTGTACTTCCCCTTCATGCATTTTTAGGAATGAATATACTTTCATACAGCACTGACTGACTGCTGACCACAAAACTGAAAAACACAGAAAGTACTTGTGAAATAAAGCTACGGTCTGCCGTCAGGCAGTATTTCAGCCATCTGACAAGAAACTAAACTGTGCTTGAAAGGCCCTCGTCACTCATTGTGGTGAAGAATGAGTAACTGATAGTTTGGCAGGTTCTTGGAAGGAAGACTACATCCTCATTTTCAGTTCATATCCGATTGAAAACTGATCTGACTGAATCTGTTTGGTTTCTAGAACAGTGACTGGTGTTTTTAATCCTATTCATAAATAGTGAATGTGGTTTGAAACAGATTTGTAAAAATTGATTTCATTAGCTTTTTTGTTGTTCACACTTACTAAATATGACCTGATTTCAATCCGATATGCAAAAAATCAGATTTGAACAAACAACTCTGAAGTGTCTGGACTGATTTTAAGTGTTTTATGACACACAAGTCAAGTATCCAGCAGATCGGTGTTTTCTCTACAGTGGTTAAGAGTCACAATCATAGCAACTTTTTCCAATGAGTTTTCTGGAGACATTGGGTCTGTAATGAAAACAACAAAAATATATTTCATGTACCTGGAAACAGCAGTTCCTGACCATCAACACAAACAAAAAAAACATAATTACAAAATGTCATGATTTTCAATTAGCAAGAGTTTTAAATACTGACTATGATGACCAAGTTAAACATTTCAATTCCTTTACTTGCATGAGATAGTTTAGGAACAAGTAACATGATTGATCATTGTCTAGTCAGAAAAAAGAGAATACATTCACCATCACTTGAAACCCTGTTTAAACAGTTATTAATAGTTATGGATGGATATGAGCAGTGCTGCGGATCTGATGATCTAAGCCATGTTCACCAAAAAAAACACAGGTGGCTCTCAATGTGGAGATTTAGGAGTAATATTGTTCCCAATTTTACAAACATAATATATTTATCAACTTAAGTGTAAATTGCCAAGTATTTTAATGTTAAAAGTAGTGTCTAAACCCAGGAGAGCTTGAAATGCATCTTTTACAGCATTTAACGGTTTTCAGCTTGTGCATCCTTTCAATAAAAGGACAGTGCATGCTGTGGTGGTGCTGAGACTTTGTCCCATTACATGATTGATGCTTACGTGTATTACACATGGTATGTCTGGGGGATTTCCCCTTGCAGACACTGCAAACAGGCCTTTACGGGCCCACACAGGGCTAGCCTAAGGGCCCCCAGCGGGCCGCCCTCTCTTAGCCCAAGGTTTTTTTAATCCAAAGCAACCTCAAATGAGGACAATATCAATCAAACCAACAAAAGAGCAATAATATGAATGTGCTGTGAAAGTCTCGGTTAGCCTAGCAAGTATATATATATAATTATTTTCACATACATTTAGTAGATATTAACAATATTATTTATATATGAATATATATACTTTACAGGATATATACATACTATATTGCAAAATATATTTGTCAGATTTGGTTATGTATATGTAACATACATGTTCCCGTATAAAGAAAATACATTACACACACACACACACACACGCACGCATGAAGTTAAAAACACATTAACCAATCCGATGACAAAACACCAGTCAAAGTCGTGTGTGATAAATATGTGGCACATAAATATTTATTTCTTCAAAATATACAGACAAGAAATCTACAAGACGTTGAAGAAATAGAAATGACACATTACATTCATAAAAGCTAACGCACACAAATAAAGCACAATCTAGAATACTCAATACCATGGTAATAATGTAACTTAATATTTTCTAGGTATTTGCATTAAAAATAGTAGGCTAAACAAATTTAGTATAAATGCACAAACAGTCTACATGAATAATATACTACAATTCAATATAAATATCCCACCTCTCTGCCTCAATACCATGGTGCAGTTAGTGTTACTACAGTAAATGATGGTAAATGATGGTGATTTATAGACTGAAAAGGCTTCCGGCTGAATCAAATCAAATCAAATCACTTTTATTGTCACATCACCACAGCACAAGTGCCTTGGTGAGTGAAATTCTTATGAGCGTGCTCCAGACAGTGCAAAAAAACAACAGACAATTTACATATGGACAGACAGTGCAAAAAAACAACAAACAATTTACATATGGACAGACAGTGCAAAAAAACAACAAACAATTTACATATGGACAGACAGTGCAAAAAAACAACAGACAATTTACATATGGACAGACAGTGCAAAAAAACAACAGACAATTTACATATGGACAGACAGTGCAAAAAAACAACAGCAATTTACATATGGACAGACAGTGCAAAAAAACAACAGACAATTTACATATGGACAGACAGTGCAAAAAAACAACAGACAATTTACATATGGACAGACAGTGCAAAAAAACAACAAACAATTTACATATGGACAGTACATATTTACAGACTGTACAGAAGACAATGTGCAAAATACACATACATATACTCAGTACGCTTAGTGTACTATAAAGACATACTCAATTATCAACGACACATTATACACCGTATGGGCACATCTACATTATGTACACTATCTATACATAATGTGGTCTATACATAGTAATAATGTGAGGTGCAACAGATTATAAATTAACAGCAGATTGGTTGAGCAGCAGATAGATGTGCAAAGGTGCAACAGATTATTCATATGCAGTGTCGTGGATGTGCATCGTATGGTGTCCAGTGATAGCAGATAGGTTGTGTTAGTGCAGTGTGTGCGTGTAGTCCAGTTGAACTGTGTTAAAGTGCAGTGCATGGCATGTTGTGTGAGTGGGAGTGTGATGTAGGTGAGTTATTTGTGACTGTTCATTAGCCTGATAGCCTGAGGGAAAAAGCTGTCCCTCAGTCGGCTAGTGCAGGATCGGATGCTGCGGAGACGTCTCCCTGAGGGCAGCAGAGAGAGCAGTCTGTGGGACGGGTGGCTGGAGTCTTTGATAATCCTCCGGGCTTTCCTTGTACACCGCCTGGTGTAGATATCCTGGAGGGAGGGAAGCTCACCTCCAACAATGTGGCGGGCAGTTCGCACGACCCTTTGCAGAGCGCTGCGGTTGCCAGCGGTGCTATTTCCAAACCAGGCGGTGATGCAGCCGGTCAGGATGCTCTCCACAGTGCAGGTGTAGAAGGATCTGAGGATTCTGGGGCTCGTTCCAAACTTCCTCAGCCGTCTCAGGAAGAAGAGACGCTGATGTGCCTTCTTCAGCACTGCATCTGTGTGAGCAGACCATGTGAGATCCTCGGTGATGTGAACGCCGAGGAACTTAAAGCTGCTCACCCGCTCCACAGGTGTCTTGTCGATGGTGATGGGTGTGTGTTCTCTGCTCTGTCTCCTGAAATCCACCACCAGCTCCTTGGTCTTGTCGATGTTGAGTGAGAGGTGGTTCTCCTGACACCATTTAGTCAGGGTACTCACCTCCTCTCTGTAGGCCGTCTCATCGTTGTCGGTGATCAGGCCTATCACCGTTGTGTCATCAGCAAATTTAGCACATATTCAAAAAATGCAAATTGATGCATGTTTTTTTTATGTTTATATTTATGGAAATAATTTTGTTATATTTATAATTAGAAATTTAAATAGTTTAAGCGAGGACTATTTATAATATTAGTTGAGATAGCAGGTTTGATGTGTCGGTGGATCTGACTCTACACAGAGCCCATTATATTTATATATTCCTATTAATATTTGCGCCGACAGTAAACACGTAATAAACGGATGCCTGCAGAACAAACACAAGTGAGCCATTCAACTATTTCATGTTTTATTTGAAGTACAGAAGAAATAGGTTCAAAATAAATAATTGGTTTACAGTTCAGTTTTTGTGAACAGCTCTATAAGCTTTCATCTAATTACATTACTTACCAAACGATGGACTAACTAATGATGGCTTCTACAGCGTTTATTAATCTTAGGTAGTGTTCATTTCAACATTTAGCTCACTATCTAGCCTCCTGTAGGAGAAACCATTAGGAAAAATCCTGTAGTTTTTCCATTTTTTTTATTCAGAATATCCACAAACTTGTTAACTGTATTATAAACTTGCCTATATGATACAATCTATTCCGATCGTCAGATATATGTAATGAATTTGTTTGGTCATTTAAACAACCTTAATGAGCATGTTAGTTGATCTATAATGGAGGTATCCAAAGCACATCAATTGGTCACCGGGGTTCCCCAGGGCTCGGTTCTTGGACCCCTCCTCTTCTCCACATACACTACATCACTGGCTCCCATCATACAGGCACATGGCTTCTCCTACCATTGCTACGCTGATGACACACAGCTCTATCTCTCATTTCGACCAGATGATCCAATGGTAGCTGCACGGATCTCAGGCTGCCTGGCAGACATCTCGGCTTGGATGAAAGAACACCATCTACAGCTCAACCTGGCAAAGACTGAGCTTCTTGTCTTCCCTGCAACTCCAACTCTACAGCATGACTTCACCATTCAGTTAGGTTCGTCAACAATTACCTCATCAGCTTCGGTCAGAAATCTTGGTGTAATCTTTGATGACCAGCTGACCTTCAAAGAGCACATTGCAAAGACTGCTCGATCTTGCAGGTTTGCACTACACAACATCAGAAAGATCAGGTCCTTTCTGACAGAGCATGCTGCACAACTTCTTGTCCAGGCCCTGGTCATTTCTAGACTGGACAAGACATGTCCTTCTAAAAGTACTTCTGACTGACATGTAAACTGGCCAACCATCGATAAGAATTTATAGCAGATCTTGCCATCTGTCAAATTAGGTTGTTGGTTACTGAGCCCTGTCACTTTGAAGCAACAAATAGCCTGTATATAGGCATTGGGCCAGCTCCAGGCATAGGCAGCCCACCCAAATGACTGTCTTGCCCACCCAATCAAAATTAGACAAAGACTGCGTTGTTATTTTTTTATGCAGTGATTAAAACAATCCGAAGTGAACTGTATTTTGTGAAGTTTAAGATATAGCTGGAGACTGCCCCAACAATAATAAAATAACAGCAGAAAATTGCAGCATTTTCTTTTATTGGCTACATGAATATGTATCATAGCCTACCACTGAAAGGACCTGGGCTGCGTTTCCCAAAAGCATTGTAAGCTTAAGTACATCATAGACCCATTGAAACCAATCTTACGATGCTTTTGGGAACCTTAGCCCTGATCAGTTTAATGTTCTAAAAACACTCATAACGTGCATTCATTCATTGCATGGATGTCTGGGGCAACAACATAATATAAGCATCTAAAATGCATGTAGGCTATACAGCACAGTTGAAAGCTTACCACTTTTGGCTTCCTGTTTATGCTGAATGGCCAGCAAACAATTCACCAGCCATGTGCAAAACAGGATATGAACACGCAGCTAATGAGAAAACTCATAAGCCACGTGTTCACACAAGACATGACAACATGAAAGCACGCAGCCAATGAATATACAAGCTGCGTGCCACACAGCACAAGATATAACATAAATGCACGCAGCCGATAGAAACACGAACATGCGTGCAACACAACAAAACACACGTGGACAAGAGTGCGCGGTGCCGAGCGAACTCGAGACCGCGCACTCACACAATGACAGAAAATGGAGCGCGAGTGTCCGAACCCCGTCACAAAACCGAAACTCAAGACATGAGTGCCGGGATCCAAACACCACGCTCCAACATGAAACAAGGCACGCAGACGAGAGAGAGCGCGCGACCCGAGCACACTCGAAGCCGCGCGCTCACATGAAAACGCGGACATGACGCGAGTATCAGGGCTCTGTCACAAAACCATGAATAACACTAGACCGAAGTGACAGAACCCTGACAACTTTATTCTGTTCTGTTCTATTATACAGTCCATGTTTCAGGAATTAAATACAAAAAGTAATTCTAAACAAACGATGTATTGAGCTGAACTGACAAACATGTCGAGGTATGTAGACCTTAAATCAATTAAACAACGAGATGAAATAAACATTTAGTGACATTTGCTTTAAGCTTTCTGTCTGGTTTGTTTAAAAGTTGTCGCTTTTTGACACCGTATTAAATCTAACATATATCTCAATATATAAAGCTACAGCTAAACTCTGGATTCTAAGCAAGAACTTCTTTCTTTTTAGATGTTTAGTTCTAATACATTTTAATTGAAGCAAAATGTTATTTCAATAAGGGCATGATTAAAGATAAATATAAATGATGTGATTATTATTTACAAATAATACAATTCTTAAAGTGAGATTCACACAAAACATGAAAATTGACATAATTTACTCAACATCACGTCATTCCAAACCTGTGGAACATAATTTGATAAATTCAATTTTCAATTTTGGTCCATAGAAATCAAGGGTAATCAAAATAGGTTGGTAACCATAAAATCTTCTTGTTCAACAGAAGAAAGTCGTTTGAATGAAATGATGGCAGGATTTATTGGCAATAACTTTCCAGCAGTCTCGGTCAAAATCAATACTTTACTGTCGAGTGCTTTTACGTGACAAAAATGCATTATTAAGTGTGTTGCATTGCATCGGTATTAATTGATATCTTGTTTTATTTATTCATTTATTTACTCAGATTTAAGGCTCTAAGACCCATCAAAACATTTAAGGGGGGAATTATTTGGGCTGGATTTTTCCATGATCAAATTTGAACCCCAGTGTCCAACCCCCCCAAAAAAACAACAACATGATTTTTAGGGTTTCCTGTAGCAGTTTTTCTGCACAGGGCCCAAAATTCCTAGAAACGGCCCTGCCTCCGCTACTGACTGTTTATCTTCACACTTATAGCAGAGAAGGCAACTAAACATGAGTCATTTTGGTATGAGTTATTGTTCAGTCAGTCTTTTGTTGATCAGAGGTAAGTGGGTTGTAGCTTACAGTCTTTTACAAGTACAGGAGGAAAGGAGGGGAGGCGGGGGGCATTAGTCAGAGAGAACCACCCATTCCACAATACTTAAGGGCTCTGGACGGAATATAACCCGGGGAAGAGAGTTCATTTCTCCAATCACGAACATGCACAACTCCAACACAACAAGTGAGACGTTAAACTATTTCTTATATTTTATTTATTAAAATTGTAGGTATATGTTCTGACCGGCTTTCTTGTATTATGTTGTGTAGCGTGTTTTCTGTTTTATAGCCTATAGGCTAATAGGAATAATAACAACAATAGGCTAATAATAATCAGTGTTAAGTGATAAAGTAATTTAGCGGAATTCTGATTTTATGATTGTGTCAATGACTCATACACGAAAACCACAATTTACAACAATTTTATATAATTTAAAATAGGCCTAGCACGATTATCCGTAAAATCAACTGATACAAATACCTTCGGGGTTTTTATAATCCGCTTTAAGTTGATTCGCGGGTGTGGTTGTGTAGTAGTACAGAGCAGGTATGTGGTTGACACAGGGTGGTAGGTGCTCAGTAGATGGCGCTAGAGCTAACATAGGGAACTGTTGATGTTGTACAGGGTCTGCTGTCACACGTGTGTGTTCTCCAGTCTTCTTCTGTCTGTCTGCTGTCTGGAAGATGATGACTTCTGTCTTGCCATGTGGGAGTACGCGTTCTCTCTCTCTCTCTTTATAGAACGTGGTATAACTTTATTCACACCAGTTTGTTTTCGAAAGAAGATTTAAGCTGTCATTTTCATCTTCTCTTAAATGGTTACACAGAAGTGGACGGTGACTCTGTGGATGTTCCTCTCTCTGTTGAGGAGACTAAACCAGATCCATCCCAGAGTTCAGTGCGTCCGTGTTCACTCACTCACCGAGGATGATGAGGATGATGATGAAGAGGAGCAGCACGAAGGGCCAAGAGATAAAACAATGTGCTGTAAATTCGTATTTTCCTGACTTTGTATGAAATACTTTCTGTGATCACGTATTAAAATGATGATTACAAAATGATGACTTTATTCTTTTTTTTTCAACATTTCCATCTGGACTTCCCGAACTGAAATAATTTAATTTGCACAAATGTCATCATTAAATCAATTAAATAATGAAAACATGTAAGCACATATGAAAAAGATTCTTGTTTACCTGCATCTTACGAAACAATTAAGCAGCATCAGAACATTTATTAAATAATTATAACTTATTAAATTATTGAAACATGAACAAAAAATCTAAACGGGACTTAAAGAAACAAATCAATAGGCTACATCAGTGGTTCCCAATTCCAGCCCTAGTTTCTATTTTCACTATATACTAGAATGGTTTACTTTAAATCAAAGAATAACCACGAGCAAGTTAATTCATAAAATGTGTGAGTGCAAGAGATTACCGAACAGCGATGCATTTCCATACTGTCATTACGGTATATTTAATATTCATAAACCATTGCTTATTAATAATAAATGCAAACGATTCTATATGTAGCCTACTTGATTATTAAACGCAACAGTAGTAGGCTAAATATTCATGAGCGTAGCATGGTTGTTGTTGCTGCCTCAAATCACAGACTGCTTAAGCAAGCTTCCCCCTAACCAATCCGGGAACAGGGGGCGGGGCTCGTCTCTGAACCTTATTAATATTCATGCTCGTGTATTCACAAAGAGCTTGAGCCGTGACTCGGGTCGTTACGGTATCGCTTATGTGTCCGGAAGAGAGAGGCTCGTCGGTTTTAAATGCTCGTCGGTTTGATGGGCGATGGGTCTGATCGCTCGCGTGCGGAAAGAATGGTTTATCATCGGTATAGTGCTCGTGATCACGTGCGCCAAGCTCGCGCCGTCCGTGGGAGTGAAAGGAGGTGAGTATGATCAAACCGCGCGCGCATGGACACACTTCTGGACTGATCGTGTCTCTAACTACTTTAAAATCAGTTAATGCATTGATAAATAATGACCGATATGCATGAATATGACAAAATAAGGGGAGTGATCAATGCTTGATTGTTTATGCATTGACAAAGTGTAAGTAGTTATGTGAGACATGGGGTCAAATGTATAGATGTCTCTAAAAGTGTTCATGATAGAGTTAAACTGAATAGTATCATACAGTGTTTAATCGCTGTGGTTAGTGCGGGCAACAGGTTGATGGTTGTTTTAAGTGTAGTTGTCACTGTGACACGTTGCAACACCCGGATCTGAATAATCCTGTTCAGCAGTTTGTTCTTCCTGTTGTGGGAGAACATTAAGTATTGCCTTGATAAAGGATAGATAGATAGATAGATAGATAGATAGATAGATAGATAGATAAGGGATTTGGGTTATCAATGGGAGAGTTGTAAGATGGATTAATCAGAAATGTTGTAGCCAAAATTATCAGTTAGTTTGTTTTCCATGAACGTGAATATCTAACATAGAACAAATATTTAAAGTACACTTGCAATAGTTTAACTTTAGCACAGTCAAATACACTTCAGCATATCTTTAGTTGGACTTCATCACAACATCGGCACAATTAAATTGCATCAAGTACATCTTCAAATTTAGCAGAGTTTTAGTACACTAAAAGTACAATTGCAAGGCGTTTTTATTAAGGACATAAATATGTAAATGTATTTTTAGTATACTTTGCATGAAATAAATGTATTTTAAATACTTCTTAGTATATATGTTTTTTTACTAGGGGTCCCATTATCCTAGTGTAGCAAAACCTCACGCCTCCCCATAATCCCCATATATATATATAATGTGCAATATTCTTTCATATATATTTATATAGTACCGTATTTATATTTACAAATGTACATACTCCTCAAGACTGTGAACCTTGCCTCCATATGTTTATATATGTGTTTTTTTTCTATATTCTTACACTGTTTGTTGCACTGTTTGACTACACTGAAATGGAGTTGGCTCTTCTAATTTCATTGTACATGCGTACAGTGACAATAAAGGCATTCTAATTCTAATCGTTAAAGTCTGTTCTCTTTCAGGTCCTCTTCGGCCGGAGATCACCATCACCTATGTTGCAGTATCTGTTATTTTCTTTAACAGTGGCTTGTCTTTGAAAACAGAGGTACGATGGTGCCTGTTTGGGTTTTATGATTTTATAGGTTTTTAATAACTAATGTATATTTTGGTCTGTTTTCAGGAGCTAGCCAGTGCATTGATGCACGTGAAGTTGCATTTCTTCATCCAGACATTCACGCTAGTATTTTTCCCCATCGCTATTTGGCTCCTTCTCAAAGTCCTGGCCCTGACGGCGATCAACGAATGGCTTCTCAGAGGGTGAGTGTGTGTGAGTGTGTGTGAGTGTGTGTGAGTGTGTGTGTGTGTGTGTGTGTGTGTGTGTGTTCAGTCCTCCTCCGCGTACACAGTCCCCCTCTCTACCTGTTCACCGCTCGGCTGAATGGAGTCTCTGTCGGGAGGTTTGTGTTGAGTGTAACTGGATCTCACAGGTCTTCTGTGTTGGCGCTTTTGGTTATTTTCCTGCAAGAGAGTCGTTGTGTTCACCTGTAACCTCCACACGGCCTTTCACAGACAGAAAAGTTTCATGTTTTTATTACATTTAAGATTATGAGTCACTGAAGTGACTCATGGGGTAACTATAGTAGAGCGTTGCTCGCACCTCTCTGTACATACTGTGGGAAACAAATGTGATTGTGTTATTATTTACTATCTTCAGGTTGCAGACGGTTGCTTGTATGCCTCCTCCTGTTTCCTCTGCTGTCATCCTCACTAAAGCTGTTGGAGGAAATGAGGTAAATAAATATATGATAAAACTATAATACATTACAAGCAGACCTCACTATAAAGCCATGATTATTTTTATAATCACACTGTTGGAAAAACAATAACTTTTCAACAGAACATTAACACTATTTTGTGTAATGAATAACTAATAATCCCTTTTAGAACTTTACAAATTAAAATCTTTCATAACAATGGTCACAACATCACAACAAGCTTGCATCCATCATAACAGCAACTTCACAAACACATTCATCGCAATTTTACTAACAGATTTCATTACAGCAATCACAACTTTACAAATGCATTCCTTCATATGGGTTACAACTTTACACAATCACAACTATAACAACTTTACAAACACATTCTATCACAACAATCACAACTTTACAAATGCATTTCATTACAATGATCATATATTTACAAGCGTGCACCCTTTACAACTTTGAAACACACTTCACCGCAATCTCAACTTTAAAAATACATTCCTTCATATGGGTTACAACTTTACAAACACATTCTATCACAACTTTACAAATGCATTCCTTCATATGGGTTACAACTTTACAAACACATTCTATCACAACTTTACAAATGCATTCCTTCATATGGGTTACAACTTTACACAATCACAACTATCACAACTTCACAAACACATTCATCACAACTTTACAAACACATTCTATCACAACAATCATAACTTTACAAATACATTCCTTCATACAGGTTACAACTTTACACAATCACAACTATCACAACTTTACAAATGCATTCTATCACAACAATCATAACTTTACAAATACATTCCTTCATACAGGTTACAACTTTACACAATCACAACTATCACAACTTTACAAATGCATTCCTTCATATGGGTTACAACTTTACACAATCACAACTATCACAACTTTACAAATGCATTCCTTCATATGGGTTACAACTTTACACAATCACAACTATCACAACTTTACAAACACATTCTATCACAACTATCACAACTTTACAAATGCATTCCTTCATATGGGTTACAACTTTACACTATCACAACAATCACAACTTTACAAATACATTCCTCCATATGGGTTATAACTTTACACAATCACAACAATCAGAACTTTACAAATGCATTCCTTCATATGGGTTATAACTTTACACAATCACAACCATCACAAATTCACAAATACATTCTATCACAATTTTACAAATACATTCCTTCATATGGGTTACAACTTTACACAATCACAACTATCACAATTTTACAAATACATTCCTTCATATGGGTTACAACTTTACACAATCACAACTATCACAACTTTACAAATACATTCCTTCATATGGGTTACAACTTTACACAATCACAACTATCACAACTTTACAAATACATTCCTCCATATGGGTTACAACTTTACACAATCACAACTATCACAACTTTACAAACACATTCTATCACAACAATCACAACTTTACAAATGCATTCCTTCATATGGGTTACAAATTTACACAATCACAACAATCACAACTTTACAAATACATTCCTTCATATGGGTTACAACTTTACACAATCACAACTATCACAACTTTACAAATACATTCCTCCATATGGGTTACAACTTTACACTATCACAACTTTACAAACACATTCTATCACAACAATCACAACTTTACAAATGCATTCCTTCATATGGGTTACAAATTTACACAATCACAACAATCACAACTTTACAAATACATTCCTTCATATGGGTTACAACTTTACACAATCACAACTATCACAACTTTACAAACACATTCTATCACAACTTTACAAATGCATTCGATCACAACAATCACAACTATCACAACTTTACAAACACATTTTATCACAACAATCACAACTTTACAAACACATTCTATCACAACAATCACAACTTTACAAATGCATTCCTTCATATGGGTTACAACTTTACACAATCACAACTATCACAACTTTACAAACACATTCTATCACAACTTTACAAATGCATTCCTTCATATTGGTTACAACTTTTCACTATCACAACTATCACAACTTTACAAATGCATTTCATCACAATGATCATATCTTTACAAGTTTGCACTCAATGCAACTTTAAAAACCCATTCAATCACAACTTTAGGTAACACTTTACTTTAAGAATACACTTCTAAATCAAACTTTACAAATGCATTTCATTACAATTATCATATCTTTACAAGCAAGCGTGCATCCTTTACAACTTTAAAACACACTTCTTCACAGCAATCACAACTTTAGAAATACATTCCTTCACGTGGGTGACGACTTTACAAATAGAATTTAATCAAAACTTTATCAACAGACCTCACCACAAAAATCATGATGGCTGTTATAATCACACTTTGTTATAGAAATCATAACTTTCCAACAGAACGATCACAACATTTGGTGTACAAAATAAATAAAACTGTAGAATTTACAAATGCCTTTCATCACAATGATTACAGCTTTACAAGCTTATGTCCATCACAAAAACACTCAATCACAACTTCACAAACACGTCACTTTTTTACATACAACTTCTATCACAGGAATCACAACATTACAAATATTTCACCATAAGGGTATCAGAAACACTCAATCACATCTTTACAAATGTATTTCATCAAAACTATACAAATAGGCCCCTGCAAAACTGTTACGACCGGTGTTATAATCACACTTTATTCCACAAATTATAACTCTACAACCAGCCAATCACAATATTTTGTACACATAGTAGATACAATTTGTTTTTAATGTATTTAATACATATTATATGTATTTCTTTCTCTTTACAGGCTGCAGCCATTTTCAATTCTGCATTTGGGAGTTTTCTGGTAAGTCTGATACAACAGAGAGATGAAAAAGGGAGGAGAAAAGAGACAAATAGACAAACAAAAGAACAAAGAAATAAAAGTATAAAGTGAAAGAGTCTCATTTCTCTGTCCCGTCTACAGGGCATTGTGGTCACTCCTCTTCTGCTGCTGGTGTTTGTGAGTATAAAACGGCTTTATTTGAGCGTGTCGTGTAGGTGTGTTGTATTCAGAGTTTTTTCAGTAATGTATTGAGTGGATAATTTATTTTTTCACTGTGTTGATAGCTGGGCTCCTCGTCTTCTGTCCCGTTCTCCTCCATCTTCTCGCAGCTCTTCATGACCGTGGTCGTCCCGCTCATAGTCGGACAGGTAAGTGTGTGTTGTTTAAGAAGTGTGTTTTAAGGCTCACAACCTACCAAATGTCAACAAACATGATTTTGACCAAATCTATGACGCAGATACACAATAAATAAAGGGCAATGGTAATATAAAAAACCTGCCTTTTGAGGAAAATCAATTCATGAATGCACAGAATCTCTTTTCAAATGCTAAAAATGACAAGAAGAAGAAGAAGAAGTATTTATATGTTGCCGATGGGTTCTATTTTTAAGAAATATGATATATCTTTTCACTTATATGCTGATGATACACAGTTGTATCTTTCTTTTAAACCTGGTGATAAAAATGCATTAGCAAAGTTGCTTGTATGTATTGAGGAACTTAAATCTTGGCTTATGAGTAATTTCTTGACACTTAATGAAGGTAAAACCGAGGTGATTCTGTTTGGACCTAGTGATGCTTTTTCTTTTAATTCTTATAATCTTGATATTGGCAATTTGGCCCAGTGGATTACTCCTTGTGCAAGGAATCTGGGTGTCTTATTTGATTCCAGTCTAAAGTTTGATAAACAGATAAACAATGTGGTCAGGTCATGCTTTTTTCATCTTCGACGTTTGGCTAAAGTTAAAACTCTTCTCTCAACACAGACATTCGAAAAAGTAATCCATGCATTTGTGACATCGAGATTAGACTATTGCAATTCGCTGTACTATGGGATAAATCAGTCCTCCATGGAGCGATTGCAAATGGTTCAAAATGCAGCAGCCAGGCTATTGACCGGCACGCGTAAATTTCAGCACATTACTCCCATTCTGACCACATTACAGTGGCTACCAGTTAAACTTAGAGTGGAATACAACATTTTAACATTGGTTTTTAAAGCACTTAATAATCTTGCACCAATCTACCTCACCGAGTTGTTGCAAACACACAAATCTGTGAGGCCACTCAGATCCAGATTTTTGGGAACTTTATCAATGCCTAGGTCCAGATTGAAACATCGTGGCGATCGAGCCTTTGTAATTGTGGGTCCTACACTCTGGAACAATCTTCCGGTTGCCATCCGAACGACGACTTCTCTATCTATTTTTAAAGTTATGCTTAAATCTCATCTTCTTGATCGATTTGCGGCAAATCAATGAATGGTTTTTGTATTTATCTACTGGGATTCTATTATTTTATAAATTTTGCTCTGTTGGATTGTTGTTTACTTTGTTTTGTAAAGCACTTTGGTCAACTCTAAGTTGTGTATAAATGTGCTATATAAAAAAAAAAGAAGTAGAGGCGTTAATGTTTCCGTCCTAAACAGCAGAAGTGAAGTTAATAGGAAGACACTGCTGTGATTAAACTGTTTTGTGCGTGTAGGTGTGCAGGAGGTTCCTGAGAGAGTGTCTGGACCGCCGGAAGCCTCCGTTTGGGACGGTGAGCAGCGTCGTTCTGCTCATGATCATCTACACCACCTTCTGCGACACCTTCTCCAACGCCAACATAGAGCTGGACCATCTGAGCCTGCTCATCGTCGTCTTCATCAGTGAGTGTTGTTTTCAGAGTGTCCCTGGAGCACAAACGCAATCATACGCAGCGCAGGTATATTTGTAGCAATAGCCATTGTGTGGGTCAAAATTATCAATTTTTCTTTTATGACAAAAATCATTAGGATATTAAGTAAAGATCATGTTCCATGAATATATGTAGTAAGTTTCCTACCATAAAACTATTAAAATTACATTTTTGGTTAGTGATATGCATTGCTAAGGACTTCATTTGAACTTTAAAGGTGATTTTCTCTAAACAGTATTTAGTTTTTTGGCACGCTCAGATTTTCAGGTTATATCTCAGTCAAATATCCAAACAAACCATACATCAAGAGAAAGCTTATTTATTCAGATTTCAATTTTTTTGTGGTCCAGGATCACATATTTGCTGTAAGCCTGTGAAGGTATATCATTAATATTGTTCATTTCTCCCCCCATTTCCAGTATTTTCCATTCAGTTGAGCTTCATGGCGCTGATATTTTTCTTGTCTACAAGGTGAGAAACATTCGTTCACGGAAACACATTTGTTTTCTGTCATAGTGTGACGTCTTAGACATTATTTGGTATGATAATTAAGCTGTTTGTTTTGGGTTTTACTTCATTTCGGGGCACATTTGATTGACTACACCTGATCTGCACACTCTTGATGTGTTATAGAACGTGTGTTAATCTGTTTATATGTGTGTGATGTTTTCAGGAAATCCTCTGGTTTCACTTCAGCTGATTCGGTTGCCATCATGTTTTGTGCGACTCATAAATCCCTCACTTTAGGTAAAACACACTCATCTGAGTAAAGCAAGCATGAATGTTTCCTAGCTTCTCTAGCCGAAGACTCATGTTTGATGTGTGTTTGTGCAGGTATTCCCATGCTGAAGATTGTGTTTGAGGGTTATGAGCACCTGTCTCTGATATCAGTGCCTCTGTTGATCTATCATCCCGCTCAGATCCTGCTGGGAAGCATCTTACTGCCCTCCATTAAAACATGGATGAGCGGCAGACAGAAGGTAACGCGCACAAACCTATGGTAGTTTATATACAAGTAGGGCTGGTATCGAGTTCCATACTTTCTAGGCACCGACCGAATTACCTTGATACCATCGAGTATCGAAAAACGTACCAAATTTCGATACCTAAGGGGTTAATCTCATCGACGTCAGTGAGGCAATAAGCCTGCAGCACTAGGTGTGTTTGACTAGAAGTCTTGACTTCTGATCGCCGTCTAATGCGTCTATGGCCATGTAATAGAGGTCTGCGCGGGACTGTCTTTTAAGTCTCGCTCCCGCAAAGTTATATCCCGCTATATATTCACTCTTTGAAATGTTCTATTTCAACTGAGCTAAAAAGGTGGGCAAGGCAAACTTGAGAAAGCTTAGCCAGAAAGTCTGAAGTAGTTTGAAGGTTTTAAGTTGCAGTGGGTGGTTTTTGTGATGTTGCTATGATTGCAAGCCAATTGCTTGGATGTTCTGGGTGGTTGCTAAGGTAATTCTACACATTTGCTAGAGTATTCTCGGTGGTTGTTTCATTCAAATAGAAATTGTTATAATATACATTTTACATTTAGTAATTCAGCAGACACTTTTATTCAAAGCAACTTACAAATGAGGACAAAAGAAGTCATCAAAATCATCAAAAGAGCAACAACATACAAGCACTATAACAAGTCTCAGTTTGCCTAACAGTACAAGCAGCAAGGTTTATACATATATATATATATATATATATATATATATATATATATATATATATATATATATATATATATATATATACGGACGCATACATATAATGAAAATAAAACTATAGAAAAAGAATAGAGAAAGCAACTGTTAGAGGTTGCTTTTTGTTAGTTAGGAAATTAAATAGAGAATGCAAAAGTGTTAGAGGTCAACTTAAGTGTTGTTTTAAATAAAAATAAAACACATAGAATTAGAATAGAGTGTTAGAGGTCAACTTAAGTGTTGTTTTTTAATAAAAAGAAAATAAATAGAATTAGAATAGAGAGTGTTAGAGGTCAACTTAAGTGTTGTTTTTTAAAATAAAAAGAAAACAAATAGAATTAGAATAGAGAGTGTTAGAGGTCAACTTATGTGTTGTTTTTTAAATAAAAAGAAAACAAATAGAATTAGAATAGAGAGTGTTAGAGATCAACTTAAGTGTTGTTTTTTAAATAAAAAGAAAACGAATAGAGTGTGTTAGAGGTCAACTTAAGTGTTGTTTTTAAAATAAAAAGAAAAGAAAAATAGAATTAGAATACAGAGTGTTAGAGATCAACTTAAGTGTTGTTTTTTAAATAAAAAGAAAACAAATAGAATTAGAATAGAGTGTTAGAGATCAACTTAAGTGTTGTTTTTTTAATAAAAAGAAAATAAATAGAATTAGAATAGAGAGTGTTAGAGGCCAACTTAAGTGTTGTTTTTAAAATAAAAAGAAAAGAAAAATAGAATTAGAATACAGAGTGTTAGAGATCAACTTAAGTGTTGTTTTTTAAATAAAAAGAAAACAAATAGAATTAGAATAGAGAGTGTTAGAGAACAACTTAAGTGTTGTTTTTTAAATAAAAAGAAAACGAATAGAGTGTGTTAGAGGTCAACTTAAGTGTTGTTTTTAAAAGAAAAAGAAAAGAAAAATAGAATTAGAATAGAGAGTGTTAGAGATCAACTTAAGTGTTGTTTTTTAAATAAAAAGAAAACGAATAGAGTGTGTTAGAGGTCAACTTAAGTGTTGTTTTTAAAAGAAAAAGAAAAGAAAAATAGAATTAGAATAGAGAGTGTTAGAGAACAACTTAAGTGTTGTTTTTTAAATAAAAAGAAAACGAATAGAGTGTGTTAGAGGTCAACTTAAGTGTTGTTTTTAAAAGAAAAAGAAAAGAAAAATAGAATTAGAATAGAGAGTGTTAGAGATCAACTTAAGTGTTGTTTTTTAAATAAAAAAGAAAACAAATAGAATTAGAATAGAGAGTGTTAGAGATCAACTTAAGTGTTGTTGTTTTTTAAATAAAAAGAAAACCAATAGAATTAGAATAGAGATGGCCATGTAATAGAGGTCTGTGCGGGACTGTTTTTTAAGTCTCGCTCCCGCAAAGTTATATCCCGCTCCTGCTATATATTCACTCTTTGTTCACCCGCTGTCCACTTTGAATAATTTTATTCCTGATTAAATATAGATCTCGTTTCCAGAATCTCACATTTAAATGTCCTCTACTGAAAGAAAGAGAGAGGCTAACAAATAAAAGTGTAGTCTGCACAACTATTGTGTTTTGTTATTTTATTCGTCTTGAATTTATTGACTAACTTTCATTTACATGAAGTAGCCGATCTTAAGACATAAAATTCCTGACATTTTAGTGTCACAGAGAAAATAAAAATTTACAAAAAATTATCTCTTTATTTTTATTCGTCTTGTCAGGATACAATTCATTTAACGCTTACAAAGTAAAAAATGTCGCAGAGAGAAAATTAAAAATGTAGGTTGTACAAAAATAGCCTTTTAGCTATTTTATTGGTCTTGTCAAAATACTAAATTCGTTTGCCATTTTTCTGCGAATGTGTCGCAGAGAAAAATAAATATATGACATTTAAAATTTCCAAGCAAAATATGAACAAACCCGAGTTGAACGTCCTTCAAGGACAGCGCATCCATCTTTATTCTGCTCTGTCACTCATCACAACATGCAGTAGTGTAAATGTAGCATAACAGATGTGTAAACTGAAGACTATTTAAACGATTTGCACTAATTTATTGTTGGTTAAATTTCGTTTCTTTGTGCAGTGGCTCAGGAGATGAGGCTTTGAGTCTGTATATAAACATCAACAAGCTGAGAAAATAAAACCAACGTTTGTTTTGAGATAATGTAATCTTGTTAAAATTTATATCATAAAAAAAAAGTATCGTTCAGGAACTGGTATCGAAGTCAAGCTATCGATATTGAACATTTTTGAATGATACCCAGCCCTATATACAAGTGTGAGAAAATGGAAACAGTACTTTCTGTGCAATATATAAAGTTGGAATGATAAGAAATAATCCCAAAATTGTAAGATGTTTTTGTCAAAAAATTTAACAATTTAATTTACCATATTTTTATTTTGTAGCATTTATTTACGTATAGGAAAAAAACATTCTTCCATTTTAAATATGTAAAAAAAAATTAAGTTCTCTATTTTCTGTAATTTAAATAAGGGATTCATAAAATGTTTTTGTCACCCAAACCCTGCCTAAAATAGGTACTTCAAATATATCTGTGATTTTAAATTAATATTTAACAACACATTTGCATGTTTGTAGTTCTCTAATGTCGATTTATTAATAGTCACAGTATGTTTCCATCTTTGTTGGCACAGTTTGGAAGTGACTCTTTCTCTTCTAAAGAAGGGGTGCCGGTACTTTTGTCCATATAGTGAATGTACAAGTCATTGGTGTTTGGTGATGAGTTTGTGGCTCATTTAAAGTCACACCAGAGGTGTTCAGCTGGGATTAGACCAGTCAAGTTCTTCCACACTGACTGAATCATCATTTCTCTTTGATTCTTGTCTTATACACAGAGACACTGTCATGTTAGAATAGAAAATAGTCCAAACTGTTGCTATAAAATTACAATTCCCTAGAATATCATTATATGCTTCAACATTAAGATTTGTACTCAAGGAAATTACTAAAGCAGTCAAAACTTTCATTAGAAGGGGGTGCCAATACTTTTGGCAATATAGTGTGTATATATACATGATCAAGTTTATTTATATAAATATTTGATGATAATAATAATAATATTGTTTATATATTTTATATGGCTTTAAGTTTTACATTTTTAATCAATTGGCTCATGAATATTAATTAAATCATGTTGCTGATGCAACCAATGAAGCGAAAGCATGCTGGTCAAGCAAAACGCTACTTCTGATAAAAATATTATTTCCCAAAAATAATTAGTATAGGTCGTTAGTCCTCTGCATGTAAATGCAAACGTATTACAGTTATATAAATGTATTTTTATTTTAGATTTGTATTTAATTCATTGTTAGATCTTCGTCGACTTATGAACCCAAGATAGAAACCTTGATTTAAAAAAATTGGATGATGATCACTGAATCAACTTTATATTATTATTATTATTTTGTGAAACTGCAAGAAAAAAACATTAATGTGTATAAGGTTGAACGTGTCATATCTAGAATGACAAAATGGGCATAAAATATTCCATGTTAATTTGTGCATATCAGATATTTTATTTCTTTTAAAAACTTGGATTTAAAATCAGTTTCACATGTTGAAATGACAGACGAGACATTACTGTATGCTGGATTGAAGTTCATTCGGGTCTGTTTTAACTCTGTAATCACAGACTCTAACACCCATATGAACTACACTGTCGATTGGAAGCTGAACACTTGGCTGAGTCAAACCAGACCAGACTCAACGAGACCAGACCAGACTCAACGAGACCAGACCAGACCAGCGCCGATCAGGAGGTGTACACGTGAGATTAAGTGCCTTACGCCCCCCCGCGGGACCTCAGACGGCCCCCGGCCCCAGCACAGGGACTACAGACCATTCCATGAGCTTTTATAACAGATACACGAATCTATATTTTTATATGACGTGTAAAACTTTTCTTACTTCAACGGCACCTTGTCAAATGGGTTTATTTGATTTCTTTAGACATCAGGAAGAACTCAAGTCTTTCGTGTGATCATTGAGCTTTGGGGATTTGTACAGCAGTATAGACTACAGTGAAATTGCACTGCTAACATCGTAACATGTATCTAATAATGAGAGTGTTACTGACTCATTCAGTTATTTTGATGCTGTAGTGACGGCGACACCATTTGTTATGTTACTGAAGACAATAAAGATTGTCCAATTCTGTTTAAATGAGGTTTTGTGTGCTAATTATTCTGATGCAAAAATACAACAAATCAATTGAGCACAAATACACAATGCTTTGAAAATAAATCTATTACATTTATATTTAATCATTCACTTATTTTTTTACAAATCAAAAATATTTAATATCTAGTTATTAAACCTCAATCAAGTGTTTTCAGTGAAAACTAAATGAAACCTTGATTTACCTTCTAATAGACGCTGTTGTGTTAAAACATTTCTATTGTCTTATGGTTTAAACTTTTAACTAGTATTCAGACTAATATTCATCATTTGTGGTTTTTAAACAAACGGTAAAGTCAAAAGTATTTTTTGCTCTTTTGTCTTACAGTCTGAGGAGGTTTTCGTGCATTTAAACCGTAGCGTGCTGGGCGACATCGCCAGTCTGATCACATAAATCAAGAACGAGTCACACAATTTCTCAGAATTACAACTCGGTTTCGAGTTACAAAGTAAATTTACAATACCTTATAACACACAATTGCACATTTATATCTTGCAATTCTGTGAAAGAAAAAATATGAGATAAAACAATTACATTTGTATAATTTTTTTATTCAGTGGCATAAACGGGCTTCCACATTAAGACATTTCTATTGTTAACAGAATTTTCTATTTCAACTGAGCTAAAAAGGTGTTCTGGGTGGTTGCTAAGGTAATTCTACACATTTGCTAGAGTATTCTGGGTGGTGGTTTCATTCAAATAGAAATTGTTATAATCTACATTTTACATTTAGTAATTTAGCAGACACTTTTATTCAAAGCAACTTACAAATGAGGACAATAGAAGTCATCAAAATCAACAAAAGAGCAACAACATACAAGCACTATAACAAGTCTCAGTTTGCCTAACAGTACAAGCAGCAAGGTTTATATATATATATATATATATATATATATATATATATATACGCACGCATACATATAATGAAAATAAAACTATAGAAAAAGAATAGAGAAAGCAACTGTTAGAGGTTGTTTTTTTTGTTAGGAAATGTAATAAAGAGTGCAAAAGTGTTAGAGGTCAACTTAAGTGTTGTTTTTTAAATAAAAAGAAAACAAATACAATTAGAATAGAGTGTTAGAGGTCAACTTAAGTGTTGTTTTTTTAAATAAAAATAAATCAAATAGAATTAGAATAGAGAGTGTTAGAGGTCAACTTAAGTGTTGTTTTTTTAAATAAAAATAAATCAAATAGAATTAGAATAGAGAGTGTTAGAGGTCAACTTAAGTGTTGTTTTTATATAAAAAGAAACAAATAGAATTAGAATAGAGTGTTAGAGGTCAACTTAAGTGTTGTTTTTTTAAATAAAAATAAATCAAATAGAATTAGAATAGAGAGTGTTAGAGGTCAACTTAAGTGTTGTTTTTTAAATAAAAAGAAAACAAATAGAATTAGAATAGAGAGTGTTAGAGATCAACTTAAGTGTTGTTTTTTAAATAAAAAAACAAATTAGAATTAGAATAGAGAGTGTTAGAGATCAACTTAAGTGTTGTTTTTTAAATAAAAAGAAAACAAATAGAATTAGAATAGAGAGTGTTAGAGGTCAACTTAAGTGTTGTTTTTTAAATAAAAATAAATCGAATAGAGAGTGTTAGAGATCAACTTAAGTGTTGTTTTTTTAAATAAAAAGAAAACAAATAGAATTAGAATAGAGTGTTAGAGGCCAACTTAAGTGTTGTTTTTTAAATAAAAAGAAAAAAAATTAGAATTAGAATAGAGAGTGTTAGAGGTCAACTTAAGTTGTTTTTTATATAAAAAGAAACAAATAGAATTAGAATAGAGAGTGTTAGAGGTCAACTTAAGTGTTGTTTTTTAAATAAAAAGAAAACAAATAGAATTAGAATATAGTGTTAGAGGCCAACTTAAGTGTTGTTTTTTAAATAAAAAGAAAACGAATTAGAATAGAGAGTGTTAGAGATCAACTTAAGTGTTGTTTTTTAAATAAAAAGAAAACAAATAGAATTAGAATAGAGAGAGTTAGAGGGTCAAATAAAGATGGAAGAGATTACAGTGTTTGTGCACGTGTTCAGTTCCCGGTCGGTGTGATGAGGTTGTACTCGGCCTGCAGCAGCAGGAAACTGTTCTGCCGTATTTTGCGCACCTGCACCAGGTCTCCGCACTCCTGCACGTGGATGATGCCTCTGTCATCATGGTTACGGTCGTTCAGTGACACGGCTGTGTGTTTGCGACAGTGTTTCCTCTGCAGGTACCGGAGCCCCACAGCGATGGCCATGCCGAGCGCGGCCGAGAGACCCAGCAGCAAACCCAGCTCGGATGCACTCTGCCTGGGCACATGCTCGGGCCTCTCGATGCCTCTCTCCGGGACTCCAGACGGGTCTTTGGCCTGTTTAGGGCGATTGAGAACATCTCCAAACAGATCAGATAGGTGTTTTTTGGGCTGGGTCAGAGAAATGGCGCCCTCTGTGGGCTCTCGCAATGGGATAAAGTCAGAAAGGGCTCGTCGGGGAGCTGGTGAGGGTTCGGGGTGGAGGGATGCAGTGAATAACTGTGTGTTATGAGTGTGTACTGGAGGTGTGTAGGTGTGTGTTTGTTGCGTTGTCGTGTGTAAAGATGCATTTGGGACGGTGTGTGTTTTGTGTGTGTTATCAGGTGTTGGTGTGTCCATGTTATGGGTTGAGTTGCTCTGAGATGAAGTTGTGATTGGGAAAGTTGTAGACGAGGACAGAGGTGTTTGAGTGGCATTTAACGACTGTGTGTTAGTGCGTGTGTTAAAAGATGGGGTTGTGAGTGTGTTGTCTGTTGGTTGTGTGTTAAGTGATGAGTGTGTGTTGGTGTGTGTGTTATGTGGTGCATTTAACGACTGTGTGTTAGTGTATGTGTTAAAAGATGGGGTTGTGAGTGTGTTGTGTGTTGGTTGTGTGCTATGTGTTGAGTGTGTGTTGGTGTGTGTGTTATGTGGTGAGTGTGTGTTGGTGTGTGTGTTATGTGTTGAATGAGTGCTGGTGTGTGTTGAGTGTGTGTTGGTGTGTGTGTTAGCTTGTGTAGATGCGATTATATGTGTGTTATGTGTTGAATGAGGGCTGGTGTGTGTTGAGTGTGTGTTGGTGTGTGTGTTAGCTTGTGTAGATGGGGTTGTGTGTGTGTTATGTGTTGAGTGTGTGTTGGTGTGTGTGTTAGCTTGTGTAGATGGGGTTGTGTGTGTGTTATGTGTTGAGTGTGTGTTGGTGTGTGTGTTAGCTTGTGTAGATGGGGTTGTGTGTGTGTTGTGTGTTGGTTGTGTGTTATGTGTTGAGTGTGTGTTAGTGTGTGTCTTAAGTGAGGAGTGTGTGTTGCTGTGTGTGTTATGTGGTGCATATGTGTTAGTGTGTGTGTTAAAAGATGGGGTTGTGTGTGTGTTATGTGCTGAGTCTGTGTTGGTGTGTGTGTTAGCTTGTGTAGATGGGGTTGTGTGTGTGTTATGTGTTGAGTGTGTGTTGGTGTGTGTGTTAGCTTGTGTAGATGGGGTTGTGTGTGTGTTATGTGTTGAGTGTGT
>CM049864.1:2231212-2263712 GCA_027474115.1 Schizopygopsis malacanthus | reverse complement strand
CAGACAGACGGAGAGACAGACAGACAGACAGACAGACAGACAGACAGACAGACAGACAGACAGACGGAGAGACAGACAGACAGACAGACAGACAGACAGACAGACAGATAGATAGAGAGACGTGTGTCACCTGTGAGTGTGTGTTGTGGCAGGTACACTGATCGGCTGGTGCGTACAGTGACGGTGGAGTGTGTGTGTGTGTGTTGTAGGAAGGAGCTGATGTGGCCGGGCTTCATGTTCACACACGATGAGACACTCGCACCACGAGAGAAACACACACCAAGTGCGGGAAACACACACACAATCACATAACCAGCCAACACTGCCTTCATCAGCAGCATCATCATCCTCATCATCAGCATGCACTTTCTGGTAAAACATGAGTGTTTGAATGCTATTAGATGTATATACATTTACATTACATTAAATTCCTCTCAACCAAATTTACATTGTATACTTTTGTTAATATAAAAAAAAAGAAGAAATTTATGCATTTGACAGACACTGTTTTCAAAGCGACTATGTATTCAAAGTTTACACTTTCAGTTCAGAAATTCCATGTGAATCAAAACCATGATCTCTGCATTTTTTTATTTATGTATTTATTACTATTTTTATCAATTAAATTTATTCATTTTAATCCATTATTTTAATCTTAATTATTTATTTGACCATTTATATGTCAGAATACTCTATGCTAGAATCAGACTGTTCCTTGCAGAAAGAATTAGTAAAACATGACAGTATCACATTAAAACTAATAAAATATGATAAAACAACACCTGTTATATTACAGGCTTGTTAAAGACTAAAAGTTATGATTCATTCAGTCAGTTCATAAATATGAAATATTTAAAGCTATGAACATTACAGATATAATTTTAGTTTCTAGAATTCTTAAAATTTGAATTAAAAATTAATTCCAACTGTTAACTAATTGGTTTAGTTAATGTACACCTATACAATAAATAGAAAATATACATTTACATTATTAATTAACTATTAAATCAAATGATTAAAAATCAATTATATGCATATGATGTATTCATGTGATCAGTCATATAAATGTAATACTTACATTGAAGAAGCTTCTGTCCTGCAGGTCAGCACAACATAAACTGAGAAGTCTCTCTTTTCTAATCCTGCCTTCCTTTTATCCTGATGTCTTTTATTCTGCTCTCTCTGTACCAGGATGTGCAACAGCTGCTGATCCAGGAACCACCACATCCTCCTCCTCCAAACACACACACACACACACACACACACACACACACACACACACACACACACACACACACACACACACACACACACACACACACACACACACCGCACACACACCACACCACACACACCACACCACACACACACACCACACCACACCACACACACACACACACACACACACACACACCACACACACACACACACACACACACACACACACACACCACACACACACACACACACACACACACACACACACACACACACACACACACACACACACACACACACACACACCACACCACACCACACACACAGACAGACAGACAGACAGACACACACACACACACACACACACACACACACACACACACACACACACACACACAGACACACAGACACACACACACACAGACACACATGCACACACAGACACACATGCACACACGCACACACGCACACACACACACACACGCACACACACACACACACACGCACACAGACAGACACGCACACAGACAGACACGCACACAGACACACATGCACACACGCACACACACACACACAGACACAGACACAGACACACACACACAGACACAGACACACACACACACACACACACACACACACACACACACACACACACACACACACACACACACACACACACACACACACACACACACACACACACACACACACACACACACACAGCATCCGCATCTCATGAACTCAATAAAGACAGAGTTCAGCCAGTGAAACTTTGTTCTCAGATTGTCGCTACAGACATTTCATCTCTTATTACAGAGATTCTTCAACATCCTCTCCAAAAGCTGCACATCTGCAGAAACACACAAACAAAACGCTATTAAATAAACCACAATATTATTCAAGTATCATGATTTTATGAATGATTTGCATGCATGGTGTTGGTGTGTGTTCGTACCTCTGTTCTCAGCCAGTGATGGACAGCTGGTACACACTCTGGCAGTGCATGTGAACACAAGGCCTGTCAATCAGACTCAGAAGGCTTACTATTAGTGCTAATAATATATGAATGCAATTAATGCACAGATTATTATTGCTCACCTGGTGAAGAGAGCTGTTCATCTGATCGCATGCACCTGCTAACACGCAAACACGATAACCTTGTATTTACTAAAACTTGCATAGAACAATTAAAAGATGCTATTTTGAATTTAACCCAGATGAAAACGATGCTGTGAGGGATAGATTTAAAGGTGCTGTATGTCATTTTTGAATGTACAAATGCATAAAAATATCATATTTGCATGTATTTAGGAAAACCTAAGTTCACATACATATTTTCCCTAAAAGTAATGCTACAGCCAGTTATTCTGCAAAAAAAGTATTTGTGTAGCTTTGTAAAATTACGGTTGAACTACTGATGTCCTTGCTACGCTTCTGGCCCTTGATCGTGGTAGTACTCTTGCTATCTATGGAGGATCAGAAAGCTCTCGGATTTCATCAAAAATATCATAATTTGTGTTCCGAAGTTGAACGAAGGAATTGTACTACCCACTGTTTAATGGGAGATAGCTAAATCTGACAGGGCAGGACAAATCGACTGAACACCGGTGTTGTGCCCAATTCTGACCCCTGCCAGATTATTACCCCCTAGTATTGGGAGGTTTAGGGTTAGCTGTGGGGGTGGGGTTAGGATTAGGCAATCAGATAGTGATTTCAAAGAGAGGAGTAATAATTTGGCAGGCGGTCAAAAATGGGCACAACATTTCTGCGGCACACGTGGTCGCGCTACTCTCGCACTGTAGCGCGTGCTTCTCCCAGGACCTCCGAGAAAACACCCTGATCTGCTCACATTCACGCTGATCAAGAAATTATAATTTACTTTTGTTTATTTTTTTTATATATAAACACACACACACACACACACACACACACACACACACACACACACACACACGCACACACACACAAAATGCATTAAATTATAATTAAAAATAAATAAATAAACAAAATATAGTGTATTCATAATAAAATAATATACATTTATATATATTAAATATTTAGATATTTTATATATATGTATGTAGGCCTATATGTGTGTGTGTGTGTGTGTGTATATATATATATATTAGTGGTGGGCCGTTATCGGCGTTAACGTGCTGCGTTAACGCGAGACTCTTATCGGCGATAAAAAAAATATCGCCGTTAATCTATTCTCAAAGTTGGGTTGGGAGCTGGGTCTATACTACGCAAGCTATGATGACTTTCACCCTGATATTTTAGCGCGGATGTATACCTAGCCGAATTGCACTGTAGGGGGCGAGAACGAGTCTTCGAACTAGAGGCTCGCAGTCCGTGATGGACAGATTGTTAACGGCTGGTCTATGTGGTAATACAATCGGGCAGGACATCCAAACACTCACCTATCATTCATCAACCTCAAATATGGCTTTTCATCTGAAAGATGTATGTAGTAGCAACTTTACATGGCCGCTCAATATGATGTTAACCTAGAGAAATGTGCGCTATTGAAGTGTTTGTGTGGAAGCGCGTTTGCTGCAGGACAGGCTCCGGTGCGTTCACTTGCTCTTAAAATCTCCGTCATTCTTGGTCATACAGATAAAAGTAGCCTAATACATCTTTCGAATCTGTAAAGACTCTACGTTTATTTGTGTGCACTCAGAATAACAACGAAACGTTGCGCTTTTAAGCAAACAGGATGCGCTTTAGGTCTCATGTGAACTTGAGCGAGAAACTCCGTCTTTGAAAAATATATCTATAGAGAGTGAAATGTCTAAAAAATAAAAATAGAAGACGTGTGTGTTAGCATGGATGATTTACATGAAATTTAATCTGTGCAACACTGTGCATAAGATGGCTTTCAGTTCAATATAATAACAAAAAACGACATTTTGGGTTTTTATTCAACTAATAAGGTGGGCACGCTGTGATCTGTACTATATTTTTACTGTAATTGACAGTTATCGAGAAAAAAAACGAAAAAAAACAACAACACGGGAGTGGGAGGGAATGGGAGTCATTCTTCCGGGAGTGGAACAGGATTTTCCTCCAGTTTTTTCGTGGGATTGGGACGGGAAAAGATTAAAGTTTGTGATGCATTTTGGAAACAGGAGATGCGCCCCTGGTCTAATGCGCCACCTGGCTTGAGAAACCCGTTCTCAAAGACATACTTTTAGTCATTATTTGGGTAGCACACATATTCTGAATGCCTTCGGCAGAATTCAAATGAGCCATTTTAATCTAGATTAATCTAGATTAATTCCAAAATTAATCTAGATTAATCTAGATTAAAAAAATTAATCTATGCCAATGCCCACCTCTAATATATATATATTAGTGCTGTCAAACGATTAATTGCATCCAAAATAAAAGTTTTTGTTTACATAATATATGTGTGTACTGTGTGCATTTATTATGTATATATATAAATACACACACATTCATGTATATAGTTAAGCAAAATATGTTATCTTTATATATAAATATATATATATAATATAAAATATAAGAATATAATATATAAATGTATATACATGTAAATATTTTCAAAATATATACTGTATGTGTGTGTGTATTTATATATACATAATAAAAATACACAGTACACATACATATATTATGTAAACAAATCTTTTATTTTGGATGCAATTTGCATCTAATATATATATACATACACTCACACACACATTATATATTCAAATATTTTATGTATGAAATATATGATTTAGGGTTAAGATGATCTATTTTTTGTGAGTGTGCTCATGTAGGATATAACTAGTAAACTCTAAAATGGAAGAAATCTGATTCAAGATATCCTCACAAAAGGATCAACTTTATTTATTTGTTCCTCCTCTTCCATGTAAATAAATAAATGTAAATAAGTAAGCATTTATTGACTTGTTTGCTCTCTTTCTTACCACTTTCTCTTTCAGTTCTGCTCCTGTACTTATAGATGCAGCATGGGGCGTGTAGTTTCGCTTTCTTTTTCGCCTACATCTCCCAGCGTTCGCTCGGTCCTTTTTGTTTTCTCAATTGTGTCCTAATGCCTTCAGATAACTACACATTTAGCTGCTTTACGCCCTGGTGATAGCTTGGAAGCAGATATTGCAGCATTGAACGCGTGTGTTGGTGGAAGCCATAGACTGGAGTTCCGACTTTCCTTTGCACTACATCAAAAGCGAATCCAGGAAATCCAGTCCCCCAGGAGCATTCATGAGAGACTGGAGAGCAGGGATGGTTAGGAAACTCCGTCTGCAGATATAGTGTGATTTATATCGGGATTGTATCGTTTGGAGCGGATCATCATGGAGCTCCAGGAGGCACCGGCGGACGCGCAGCAGCAGCTGGCCGCTGACAGGACGCATGAGAGCCGCATGGATGAGTACCTCCGCTCGCAGGGCTTTTACCGCAAAAAGATCGCCAAGGATGGGTCATGTCTGTTCAGGGCCGTGGCAGAACAGGTCAGACTGCTCCTGAACTTTAGAATCCCTAATAAATCTCACGATTTTAATGTTTATAAACAGAAACACAACGTTACTTAAGTGCATCTAAAACTTCCTTAACCGCCTTCGTGTCGCATCGTATGATTAAAATGATTTCACCGCAATAAAACTTATTTACTGCCCTGTTTTTTTCTCACTTGTGATCTAAATGTTACGGTTTGTAATCTTCTACGGTTTGCCAAAAGCACTTTTTAGTTTGCCTGAGGCTAATTAGCTTTAGCATACTAGCAGCTTATGCTAACATTTGCACTAATATAAACACCGTCGTCGTTTATTTCCACAGAAAACACAATGATCATTCATTTAATCTGTTAACTGTGTCAAGTAAATATATAAACTGTAATCATTAAGTTTTGGTTAGGTTTGATCTATTGTCTTGATTTTACTTAATTTCTGTGTGAGATTATTAATGGTTAATATTATTGAAATGTTCGTTTTATTAAGATATTATGCAGGTTTCATGATAGCTTTTACCTGTTCAGATGCTGCAGAATTCTTTTGGGGTTTTTTAGACAAAACGTTAGTTAGTTTTTTATGTTCAAATAAAATCACTCGAGGTCAAAGTATATGTGTGTGTGTGTGTGTGTGTGTGTGTGTGTGTGTGTATATATATAACATATTCATTCATATATTGAGTTCTGTAGTTTCAAGATTTGTTTTACTTGTAGGATAATAGATAATTTGTTCGACTGACTTTGGATATGAATTTGAATTAAACTGTTGTAAATACATTTGAATTAATGTTAATGATGACTTTAATCTCTCTCTCTCTCTCTCTCTCTCTCTCTCTCTCTCTCTCTCTCTCTCTCTCTCTCTAAATGTATGTTTTTTCAATTTATTTTCAGCATTAGTATTAAAGAGTTAAGTATTGATGAATCATCACTCATGTAGTCTGCATTTAAAACTTAAATGACTGCAGTAGTTTGTTTAGATAAACCAGTTTTTCCAGATTATAACAGCTGAACAATGAAGTTTAATGCATTGAATAAGTCTGACTCAGCCCGACATGTCATGACACGTTTTTTAATTATGTTTATAAATCATTTCATAGCACATGTAAAGCGCACAGACTGATGTGTGTGTGTGTGTGTGTGTGTGTGTGTGTGTGTTTGATTGACAGGTGTTGAACTGTCAGGGCTTACACACAGAAGTACGAGCGGCCTGTGTGAATTATCTGAGACAGAACAGATCTAACTATGAGCTGGTGAGACCACATGAAATGCATTTATATTCATATTTTGCATGCATACATTTACATCGCAATCACATGATAAGGGCATTAAAGTAAGTTTCTTTGTTTGTTCTCTGTGTGGTAGTTCATTGAAGGCAATTTTGAGAAATACCTGGAGAATTTACAGGATCCTCAGGTAACTAATCGAATGCTTGTACATTGTCTCATCCAAAACACTTTAGCTTGAACCGCACACAGATACGCTTCAGTTTCTCATAAAAACAGCATTTTCAGTTTTGGCTTGGTTGTGATCGCACACTATTTTAGTATTAAAATGTCAATATTTTTTAACACTATTTCTGTTTTTCTCTTCTATTCCTCCATCTGTTTAGAGCTGGGTTGGACAGGTGGAGATCACAGCTTTGGCTGACCTCTATAAGTGAGAATAGTACAGTTATCTATTTAAGCTGTATATTTTGAGGCATGAACTGTGATGATGTTTGTCTACTATTACACTTCGATCAGTGATTTTATGGCCATGAAGTAGCTTTATTGTCGTTCATTATTGATTTTTGAAAAGCTGTGGCCAGTTGTGCTGCATTATGTTGTTCACTTACATAAATTCGATCACTAATGGGATTTATTGGCAGTAAAATAAACATCTCATTCGAATTTGTCATGCAATCAGTTTTCTTGCTCCTATAAATAACGATCCTGAGGGGGAAGTGATTACATTGCAAATTGTGAAGTGCAAATATATCATATTATCAATGCATGAAACGGTCTCATGCAGAATGCAAGCGATTTCTGAAAAGTGCCTTTAATGCCACGACAGTTGCTGGATTACTTTGAATAAAAGACCATTAATCATATGAAGCCTACTGTATCATATTTGCTGTGCAAAGGCCTCTAAAAGATCAACATGATCAGAAAAGCTCGTAGCACACAATCTACGACATGACTTCTGCTGTCTGACTGGTATTTGTAATTGTAAAAACATTCACCTTCAGCTCATGCTTAACTTGTCTTTTTGCTGTGAAATCTTTTATATTTTTATAAAGTAGATGTTAATAATATTTCAAGATGAACATTTACTAGACTGAAGCAGCTTAGGTTTACTTGATTATCCATGAATCATTGTTTTTTGTCTGAAATCTAATCAGGCTTTCGAGGAGCGTTTGTTTCCAGAAGCTTCACTTTTACTGTTCCTCAGCAAAATCAAGTGTTTATTATAATTGGATTGCATTGCATTATATGTTTGGATCATTTAAACCTCATCTTACTTAACCTCATCTGAGTGATATTACTCAGTTTGAGTCTCTGAATAAACTGTGTTTTTCTCCATATTCTCTCTATATCAGACTACATGAGAAATAAAAGCCTGATGGTTGACGTATGATGCTCAACAAAAAGCACTTTGCAAGCTTCTTTTATTTAATGTTTTGTCTAAAGTTTCAATTCAATTATGTTATTTGTGACTGGCTTCACATGGCTAGTGTGTGTTTCTATTACCAGTGATTTCTGATGGTGTAATACTTCTTTCCTCCAGGCATGATTTCATTATTTTCCAGGAGCCTGATCAGCCTCCTGTTAACATCACAGAGAATGGCTTCGCTGAAAAGGTGCAGAAATGCTTTCATGCTAGATTTGTAATCTTTATATTTTCAAATGTAAATCAGTTGATTTCCATAACACTCTTTCTCTGTCAGGTGCGACTGTGCTTCCTCAACAGAAACCATTATGACAGTGTTTACCCACAATCCTTTGAGGAAAGTGCTGCTGTGTGTCAATGTGAGCACTTTATTTAACCCCTTAACTGTCACCCCCCCCTTTTTGAAAAACTTGAAAGTGCACTATTTAAAGTTAAATTTTTATAATTCATGAATGCTTTTGAATACAGACCTAAGGTTGGTCTCTTTTTAAAGAAGACAATCAGCAGATTATTGCAGAAGTGAAATCATTTCAAAAAATAAAAGTAAATTTTTTTTATACAAGTTTAAATTTACTGTAAATAAAATGTAATATACAATTATTATTGTATATTATATAAAATATTTTACAAAATATGTTTTAATCCAAATTTGGCATAAAATTAAAGCCATATGTCCAAATAAGTTGTGTTCCAAATTTGAAGTTGATATATAAAAAATTGAGGTTACTATGCAATTTTGTTTAGGCGTTATACCACAAACAGCCACCGGGTGCCATTCAAACCCCATTGAATTTTTTTTATGCACTTTTCTGTCACAAATGTATACATTTCTCTCCCACTATTACTCTTATCACAAAATGTGGAATCTTGAGACTCAGACCTTTCCAATGATATGTATTTTGTCAAGATTATAAAAAGTTGTGATTCTATAAGACCGTAATACATTTGGAATATGACACCTCCCACTAAAGGGGAGGAGCCCGCTAAAAGATTTTAAAGTACCATTTCTATGGTAACGCAATGTCCGATTTCAAAACGGTTTCCACAGGAGGAATTTTGAGATTATAAGCTTTCAAATGATATATAATATATGATGATTACTAAAACATGTGATAGGAAAAAAGGAAACGAATAGAATTTTTGTGTCAAAGATCAGAGCTCCTGTTATGGTGTATATGTTTTGAGGTGCGCTCTTGTCATAAATTAATCTATTACTGATCCTACATAATTTTTTACAACAAACAGTGGTACAATATCTATTTAGGAGTCTTGGACCTTTCCAACGATATATAGTTTGTCATGATTAGATTAAGATTTAATGGTAATATATTGAAGTAAAGTTAGGCGTCCCGTATACGGGACGGCGACAGTTAAGGAGTTAAAGATATAATGCTGCTGTATACTTTCAATATCAGATTACACTGAGCCTATTACTGGAATTACACCACACCGTCTCTCCATCTCTAGCGATCCTGTATGAGCTGCTGTATGATCGAGTGTGTGGCGTCGAACGCAGTGTTTTAGGTTCGTGTATGAAGGGAGGGAGAGGACGAGATAAACTGGATTCGGAGGAATGCAAGAGCAGTGAAGAGTCTGATCTGGAGGAAGGCGAGTTCTGGTATGAATTAGCATGAGACGTTTTCTCTCATAGTATCATTAGTGCAATGTTATATCCTGTTTTATGATCCAATGGATAAAATCAAATCCTGCCTGGATTAAAGAAATAATTCAGCCACATATAAAGAAGTTGCTGAAAATGTGCTCAGGCCATCCATGATGTAGATGAGTTTGTTTCTTCATCAGATTTGTAGAAATTTAGCATGACGTCACTTACTGACCTATAAATCCTCTGCAGTGAATGGGTGCCGTCAGAATGAGAGTCCAACAGCTGATAAAAACATCACAATAATACACTCCAGTGGAGTCTTGAGAAGACAAACGCTGAAACAAATCCATCATTCAGATGTTTTAACTTTAAACCATTACTTCTGGCCAAAAACGAGTCCTTAATCCATAATAACTCACATCAAAATCCACCCACATATTCGGTTAGCGCTTTTTATGCTTGTAAACGGTTTTTGATCCGTGCAGATTTCGCTCCTGATTCAGACTAAATAATTTTTTCACTGGAAATAGCAATATTATGGATATTTTGACAACCAACATTTTGAAGTTAAACCGTGTCCTAACTACACGCGACGCGACAGAATCAATCAAATATCACAGCCAATCAGAAGAGAGTGTGGGCGGGCTTTCCCTGGAAGCGCACTGCTCTCACAACGAAATGAGTATGTTTATAATCTAATTCATAAATTAAAAAACATTATTAAAGCTACATACAGAGTGATTGAGACCATCTTTGTCATGGAATATGCTTGTTGGTTCGCACTGAGTTTGCACTTTGCACTTTTAAATCTTATTTACAAGATCTGAGGTAAACTCTGTTGTTGCTTTCATGCGGAATGATATTCAAATTCATATTAGACATGTTTAAGTTGGAATAAAGCACATAATCAGTACCTGAGATTATCACTGTCATTAGTTTGCATGTTGTTGTTGTTGCAGCTAGTTAGGACAGAAACTCCGATTAACATGGAAAAGATACCTTTTATCGCGTGTCGCGTCGCATGTAGTTAGGACACGGTGTTATAAAGGTCTTGATGGTGGATTTGTTTCCTACCAACACGCGGCTTTTGTCTTCTCAAGATGTTACCTGATGGACTGGAGTGGTGTGGATTATTGTGATGTTTTTATCAGACTCTCATTCTGACGGCACCCATTCACTGCAGAGCATCCATTGCTGAGACACTGATGTAATGCTACATTTCTCCAAATATCTTCCAGTAAAGAAACAGTCAGTTCGGAACAGTGATGCAAATTTCAGTACTATTCCTTTCCAATTCTGCTTCACCTAGAAATATGTACCACTGACTTTAATGTAACTCAATATTTTGTTTTTTCTAGGTCGAGTGAAGCCAGAGAAAAGCCTTCCAATGGGATGAATGTCAGACCGCCGCAGAGGGTGGTTTTCTCTCCGTTTATCTCTCTCTTGAAGATCACGTTGTTTATGTTTTATGGATGATACTCTTTTATATCTTGTGGTAACAAAACTATCTCTGCACTTCAGGGTCGTGGGAGGGGCCAATCTCGAGGAAGGGGGCGTGGCCTTTCCACTAAGGCGCAGAAGTCCCTAAACCCCGCCCTCTACAGGAACGTGGAGTATGACGTGTGGCTCCGTTCTAAACGACGTACTTCATCTACTTTTTAGTTACTGTTTGGAATTGTAATCCATATTTTGTTTTAAAAATATTTTTTATTAACCATGTGTGTATTTAGTTCAGCAGCGGCGGGATTTCTGCATTGCCGTAAGAATGCAGTATTCTGTCGGAGATAAGTGCAAGGTTAGCAGTAGGTGCTGACATTTTTACATTTTTAAGCATTTGAAGACTTTATTAAAAAGTTGCGTTTGATTAATACAGGTACACTACTGTTAAAAAATTAACGATGAACTTTTGAACGGAAGTCTATATTGTTGTTATTCCTTTTTAGTATTATTTATTGCCATTTGTCATTTATTTTTTTATTAATTTGACACTTACAATATAATTTTTTTATTATTACTGAATAATTTTGTTCAGTTTGAGCTACTCAAATGTACTATCCAACTAAAATGAATTATTATCTAAAAATAACTGTATTGATTGTGTTCTCTTGTCGATATTTCTCAGGTGCAGCTGAATAATCGCTTCTATAATGCGTCCGTTCAAGAAGTCAGTCCTGACAGTGGCCCAGTCACTGTGTTTATTGGGGAACTCAACAAGCAGTATGTGTTTTTTATGTGTTTATGCATATGTGTAGGTGTTTTCATAAACTCTACCAGTTACTATTTTTGAAAAAGTGGTATGCAGTATGTATACTGTGCATAGTTTGTTAAGTAAGGAACGACAGTATGACCTAATTCATTTATTTAACATAAAATATGCTGTATGTAATTGATACGCCAACACTCTTGCTTGTGTGTTTAGAGAAACTGTGCCATTGTTGAGTTTGCATCTTCCATCTGAAGAGACTCAGTCATGGCAGACAGTGGCAGAAAAGGGCAAAAGACACGCTGCACCAAACAACAGCACGCAGACGTCTTCTGGTACGTTCTTTACACATCAAAAATGCATTGTCAACCCACACGTGTTCAGTGTTCGCATCGGATTCTTTATGCAGAATGGGAGAGCAGAGGCAAGTCGGAGGTCAAGCAAACCGCCGTCTCAGTCGGCACCTATCGGCCGTGTGCATAAGCAACACTCCTGGCCTCCGCAGGCCACTCCAGATGATGCAAGAAACAAGTTCAGACGCTCGGATCAGCGCAGCAGTCCTGTGTGCGTGCTCCCAGAGGAGAAAGAGGAAAGCACCATTTTGGAGCTTCTGCATAAAGACGAGCACAACTTCCCCTCGCTGGGAACAAGCCCCCAAACGGTGAAGCCAGAGCAAACGCATTTATATTGGAAACACAAAAAGTGTTTCACAAGCACTTTACTTTTGATAACAGAGATACAAATGCATGTTTCCTTTAAATTCAGGCCACTTCTAGTGAAGTCATAAAGAAAGGAGGGGAAAAGAGAAGGCTCCCGGAAGGACCCAAAGGAACATGTCTCAGAGACAGGTGAGCGGTGAAGCCCCACCCACTTTATATCCAAATTTACATATAGTCAATTAGCAGATGCTTTTATCCAAAGCCACTTACAAATGAGGGCAATGGAAGCAATCAAAATCGGCAAACGAGCAATGATATGCAAGTGCTATAACAAGTCTCAGTTAGCTTAAAACCGTACACGTAGCAACTTTTTTTATTTGTATTTTTTATATAATAATAAAAAAAGAAAATGGATAGAATAGAGTAAGCTAGTGTTAGAGGCCTGATGTAACAACATGGTAGGCTGAAGAAATTTTGAGCAATTACCTTGACGTGTTTGCATTTTTATGATATATACTTATGCTTCATACGTGAGCTTAAATAGCCATTTTCAACCAAATTTAAAATGATGAAGAATCACGTAATGCACTGCCTTTATATAAATAGTTTAGCCAATGACATTTTCATTCATGTTTAATCATTAACCTGATGTTTTTGTTTTTTGGCTTTCAGAAACAGCCCAGAGGACTGTACAGAGACCGAAGAGCACCACTGAAGAAAAACATGGGGTGAGTTACATGGAGTCATTTACACAGAGAACAGACAAATAAACCAATTCAGACTTGACTATTTAAACTGTAAACCAGAGGTGCCTAATCCGGTTCCTGAAGGGTCACACTATATCCAAGTGCATGGCAACAAAACAAGCAATATATCAGTGTTTCTCAACTCTGGACCTCGAGGTCCACTTTCTGGTAGAGTTTAGCTTCAGTCCAAACCTAATCAAACACACCTGAACCAGCTAATCAAGTTCGTCCAGGCAGGTTAGTTTGATCAAGGTTGTAGAGAAAGTTGAGAACCTGTGCAGTGTATTGTGCCCCTTCCATATTAATCTAAGATGTTTTGAACTAACCAGCCATTGGTTTATACTCTATTCTAGATAAAGGTTTCTGAGGAGCCACGGCAGAAACCTTCTTCAGCAATAAAAGAGAAAGTACAGGAGAAACCCACCCCTTTCTCTCCTTCTGTTATCATCTCATCTAACCCCAAAACAGTCCCATCTTCCTCTGAATCTGCTAAAGTCCCCGCTCCTAATCAGTTTGCTCCCGAAGCAATTAAAAAGACCCCTCTCCCACCCAAAACTAGCCCTGCTCGAACCCCATACAACAGTCAGTTTGTCCGGGTGTCCACTTCAGCCCCTTCACAGTCCATCTCTGTGGCAGGAGCAGTCTCTGGTACCACCCCTTCCATTATTCAATCTACACCTGCTCTAAAATCTACCCAGCCCTCATCACAAGCTGTCCCAGTGCCTACTCTAGTGCTCCCAACACCTGATCTTAATTCCCAGCCTACTCAAACGTCTCAGATCACCTCTGTCGAAGTAGCTCCTGCTATCCAAACTCAACCTACGTTGGCCCCTTCTGGCTTAGTCCCACGTGCCTCTGTAGAACCAAACCTGTCCATTCAAAGTGCCCCGCCAGCTTCTATTTTCGCCCCACCATTTATACCAGCCTCTGCAATACCGGTTTCTGCCCCAGCTAAGGTTCCTGCCCCTATATTAGATGCCCCAGATCAGTCTTCTACCACCCTTCCCATTGATGGAACCAGTGGTCCACCAATTGCCCAAAAGACTGTATACCCTCATACTACTGTGACACCAATCCCTCATCCCTATGCTCCTTCTACCTCCATCTCTCCTTCCTCTGGTCCTGCCAAATCTCCACCTTCATACTTACCTCAGTCTTCACTCAATGAATCAATTCCACAACCCTGTGAAACATCAGCAATGCCTGCCTCTAGTAAGTTTCATCCAAGTTCAATCTGGGACATGGCATTGGTTGAAATGTTGACCTTTTAGTAGACTCAGCCGATCAAAGTTCTCACAGAATATCTCTTGTCCATCAGATGTAACACCTGCTCCTGACCCCCCATCTCAACCCCAACAACTCCCCTATCCTCATGTCCAATGGTCCCAGCTCCTTCAGGACCCGGTTTATCCAGGATTCCCCAAGAACGAGAAGGGAGAGGTGGAACCGCTGCCGGCCTATTCCTTCTCGCAAAAAGGAGAAGACCTACCACAAGGTAATGAAGACCCTAGTGATCCATTTTATTCCGTATGTAAAGCAAGCTTTCACTTCTATCCCAACATTGTTGATTCAAGCAGGTAGACTTTTAAGCAAATTGTTACTTAAGATGCTTGTTGCTATGCCACCCTTTATAGTCAGCACTTGACATGTAAGATACCCTTTCAAATATAGCCCATTATTTTCCAAATAATGATTTTAATCTTTGAAACGCATTCCATATTATTTCAGATATGAATGTCCTCAGGTTCTTCTTCAACCTCGGTGTCAAGGTACATGGTTTGAGAACTTTCATTGCTTTATTTAAAGACCATCACTGTTTATGGAATTATATATTACTCCCAATTTCCTCAGGCATACTCTCAGCCGATGTTTCCTCCCATCATATATCTGGGTGCGTTAAACCAAGCCTATCAGATGCAACTTAGAGGGCCTACTTCTTCCTCTGACTCTCTTGCTAACCCCACATGGCTACCAGAAAACCCTTCTTCTCCTCAAAATTTGAGCTCCATCCCTGACACCTCATTGGACAGCCATGCTCCTGTTGCACCTGGTAGTGGTCCTGTTGGTCCCATTGAGTTGGGAGGGTACAATGATCATCCTGTATCCATTCCGATGCCACAGCCACCAAGGCCAACAATGCACTGGCAAGCTTCTTCTGGTCCAAGTAGCTATGCTGGGTCATACTCAGCTGGCCCTCCAATGCAGTTTTCCGCACCACCCTATCCACCCCCTGGGAATCAGATGTATCCACCATCATCCGTTGGGTACCACCGTATTCCACATCCAATGCATCTCGAAGCCTTTAACCATGTCCCTCATGCTCAGATGGATGTCTTGCCCTTTGTTCCTCCAACAGTGGACCGAGGTCAAGGGAACGGCCAGAGGTCTGTGAACCTCCAGTTTGGGTCCTTGCAAAAGACCGCTGGCTTCCCCGGAGGCCAACCTCATCTGAGTGCTGGTGATTTCAATCCTGTAGATATTCCCGTTTCAATGGCCACAATGGAACCTCCACCCTTTAGTGGAGCGTGTTCTGTTGGACAACCTTTTCAGATTAGCCCCCTGCAAGGAGACATGGTAGGATTGTCCACTTTAACCAATAACAGCTTAGGAAAACAAGCGGGAGTCTTCCCACAGAGCCTTCATGCTGGTCCTATCGCAGAAGACCCTTCTCGCTCCATTCACCTATATTCTCCCAATCATAAGTGGTCAGTGGAAGAGGTGGAGTATCCCAATGTAGATCTTAGAGCAACTCAGTCCTTCTACAGCCAGTCCTACAGGGGTGGAGGAAGACGTGGCCAAGAGGACAGGGGAGGATATCGAGGCAGGTGCAATCGTGACCGTAAAGATTATTCTGGCCGTGGAAGACAAGATGAACAGTCGTCTTATAGACAGTATGGGAGACGAGGTGCAGGGATGCAGTTACCATACCAGTGATGCTGGATATACACTATTTGTTTGGTTTACAATGATATCAGATACACAATCTGTTGTTTTGAGTGGCTTCTGGTAAATGGTATTGATTAGTAATATATCCAATGTTTTTAATAGTTTTCTGGCTTTTTCTCCCCACCACATTCCTGATTTAAAAGTACAGCACCTGTTCCTATTTCACTATAAACCCCTGTGTGTGTGTTTGCATTGGTAATAAAATCCTAATAAATATTGTCCTTATTGCACTGCCCCTACATGCACATCAAAAGGGAAATAAAGTTGGTTTTATATTGATTTGAATGTATAAACATTTTCGTATCTATGTGCACTTTCTGTAATCACTGAAATCTTTTTATTTACATCTTTTAATGTGGGTATTTTTGTAGACTGGCTCTCGGAGTAGTCTTAAAAAATCTGAATTTTCCTGAAAAACTTGTAAACAATTCAGCTTGCGCTGCAAGGTGAGCATAACTGTGTCAGCATCTCATCGGAGATGACAGGAAAAGTGCCTTTTTTGTTTTGGAAAATTTAGTTTTGGTTGAGTTTCTCATTGCACTCTTATCAACCTCCTCCATAGGGTTCTATGGTGTCTGCTGAATGAGCGTTGATACCAAATGCCTGTAATAAATTACATATGATCCAAAAATGTAGTTTTAACACCAAACAAATAAAAGAATAAGAATATCTTTCTCAGTTGTTGCCTTTTTAGTTGCAATTCCCTTCAGTGACATATTTAGCTTGTCAAGACCAGACTCTGCCTTATTTTCATTTGTCAAATATGGTCTTCAGAGGAAAATAAAATAGTCGTTTTGACACCAAATATAAGCCAAAGAATACCTTTCTCTGTTTCTGTTTATTCCAAAACAATCTCACTGTACAGACGAGTCACCCAATGTCATTGATACAATCGGTTTTGTGTAGCTGGTAGTGCGTTAATTTTGAACCGCTTCACGTTGCATCTTCACAACTTAATTGAGAAATCCGGTTATTTAATATGATGTAACATTGTGTAACGTGATTAAAATATTTTATTCGAAACAAACAGAATTGGTTCGCACCACTTTGTGACCAGAAATAACTTCAAATGATAACGATAATTCACTCACACACATACATCGCTCCAGGTTTTATTTCCAAATAATGTCCTCTCCTCACAAGCTTGGCTTTATGTCAGAAGATACGTCTTGAATCGCATCGATGGCCGAGAGGAGAGTAGCAGAGCTGTATGTTTGAAGTGGTAATGGTTATTCAGTCACACATGTAAGTCCGCAGTGCCAGCGCTTGCTGGTCTGATATTGAGCGGCTACATTTCTGTGAAATGGGATCTTCAGTCATCCAGGAAGAAGTAGTTTCCACTCTTCTTTTGTTCCACGTCCTTAAAGACGAAAACAGTTTTTTAATAAAGCTACTGGCCTCACTTTGATACATCATCAAGACCATCAAGTCAACAGCCTAATTAGACAGCATTTTTGGAAGTCACAGATTATGAGGCCAAAAAAATGCTAAGTTCTGAGATGGTTGCAATCCAAACACTAAATATTCAACATTAAACTGAATCAAGCTGAATAATGACATTACAGATTTGTTTTAAAGCAGCTTCACAGTATTATTTTTTACAAATACCTGTAATGTCAAATCAGTTTAAAAGGGAATTTATTTTGGGTTAAATGTAGAGTTATAGTTGACAATTTAAAAAAAAAAAAAATTAAACTTATTTTATTTCAGCTAGTTGCCATGGCAAAATGTCTTATTTTCATTTAGTTTAACTAGAAGTAATCCTGATATAAATTAATAAAAACTATATATATATTAAAAAAAAAACTATACAAAAGCCAAAAACACATTACTAAATGCAATATAAAAATAAAACTGGTTCAAAATATGAATAAAAACATTATCGTAATACTAAAATAACACCGAATGAATCCTATCCGAAGAAAACGATCAGCCAAATTAGTTTGCAAAGAGCCGTTTCAATTTGAACGTTTACCTTAATGGAATTGAGTTTGTTAATTCTTGGTCTGAAGTTGTTTGGGTCTCTTCTGAACGTGATCCCCAGCAGCGATAAAAACTTATTCATGCCAGCCAGCAGGTTCTGTGGACTGATGAGAAACCGTTTCATAATCATCAACGTGTTCATAGAGTTATGACTGAATATTTGAAACATTGTAATTGTCTTTTCTATGCATTTGCACATTTAAGGACATTTGGCAAGGGATCGACACATTATCAGAGCAAAGGAAGTGCGTACGCATTGGCGTTACTGTTTCTGGATGGAATTCCGTCGAAGACGATGACTCGGTCCGCCAGATAAGTGGCCATGATGAAGTCGTGCTCCACCACAAATGCGGTCTTCTTGGCGTGAAGGATGAATCTGCATGGCAAAGAAAGGAAGGCATCTGTGAAATAAGCATCAGACTAGGGTTGCGCGATAGTGAAAAAAAATGATATCTCGATATTTTGGGGGATTTTTTTCGATAATTAGACGGTATTTTGCCGAGTGTGTTATTGTACTGATATATGAATACCGTGCACAGCTGCAGTTTATGATATTCTTCATGTTCTGTGTGCTCAGTTCACATCAGTGATAGAAATTAATATTTCCATTTAAGTTTAAATAGATTTTTACCTTTAATAAAGCATGTTTTTCTAAAAGTGTACATCTTTTGAGTCAAATTGTAACTTTTAATCGGTAAATTAAGATAACACACATTTAGGCAGTTATCAAACAAATGAAACCAGTATCATCAAAATTAATATTTACAGACGTTGCATCTGAAGTGGCATTTAGATGTGTTCACACACTGTTTAATGCAGCTCAGAGGGATAAGGAGTGCTTTAACCAGTTACAAATGCATCATTTTTTACATTTTAAACATAAAACATTGAATACTGATATTTAAAATCACCGAATCATTTAAACGATTAATTCATTTAACAAGAGAGTTGTTGCGACTGAACTGAATCATTTAAACGATTAAATCATTCAGGAACGAATCACTGCGACTGAACCGAATCATTTAAACGATTAATTCATTTAACAAGAGAGTTGTTGCGACTGAACCGAATCATTTAAACGATTGAATCATTCAGGAACGAATCACTGTCATGTTGCTCAGAGACGCAAAGCATCGCTGTGGCTGTTTAGAATTATGTTTTGTCGGCGAAATGGAGCAAATATTAATATTAACTTAATATATATCTTAATATTAACTTATTGTTTATTGACCTGTTGTATAAAATCGATATCACATTTGTAATCGTGCTTATTTTGAAGAAAAAACGGCACCCGTTGTGCGATTTTAACTATGTGAAATGTAAATATATACATTTTCTGCCCCATATATATAGAATTTTGCGATCATTCTTAATGCATTTTAATAAACTGAATCATGCAGTGAAAGAACACGCTCTAAATGCGCGCGTGCACTGATTAACCCCTTCATCACCACGCAGGCTAATGAATGCGTGCACTGATTAACCCCTTCATCACCACGCAGGCTAATGAATGCGTGCACTGATTAACCCCTTCATCACCACACAGGCTAATGTATGTGCGCACTGATTAACCCCTTCATCACCACGCAGGCTAATGTATGCGTGCACTGATTAACCCCTTCATCACCACGCAGGCTAATGAATGCGTGCACTGATTAACCCCTTCATCACCACGCAGGCTAATGTATGCATGCACTGATTAACCCCTTCATCACCACGCAGGCTAATGAATGCGTGCACTGATTAACCCCTTCATCACCACGCAGGCTAATGTATGCGTGCACTGATTAACCCCTTCATCACCACGCAGGCTAATGTATGCATGCACTGATTAACCCCTTCATCACCACACAGGCTAATGTATGCGTGCACTGTTTAACCCCTTCAGCACCACGCAGGCTAATGAATGCGTGCTCTCGGTTGGCGTTTTGTTTTTGCAAAATACTCGATATTGTCAAATTGCACATCGTTAAAACAACAATTACGATAATATCGCAAGCGATATATATCGCACACCCCTACATCAACCCACTGAAAGCAGGCATGAGAGTGTTGTAGATGTTACCGTTTGATGACCCTGGCAGACATCAGACGCTGCTCTGAGTCCAGATACGCTGACGGCTCGTCGATCAGATACACGTCCGCCGGCTTTCCTAAACACAGAGCCAAAGCCACACGCTGCAGCTCACCACCAGACAGATTCTGGACCTGCCGAGACACAATCAGTGTTTGAACCAGCATGTCTGGATCTGTCAAACTGTGTCATGTACTTATGTGACGTTATTATTCACAAAAACTATAAAACAAATAAAAACAGTTAAAGATCTAAAATCAGAAAAAAAGCGTTAAATAGAGAAATACAAGAAAACAACATTACTAAAAGAAAAAGTATGAAAAAACTATTTAAAAATATTGATAAATACTATATTAGTATATAAGGTTTTGAAGCTCTAAAATTAGAAAAAAGCGCTTAGAAAGAAAATAATACAAGAAAACAGAATTACTAAAAGAAAAAGTATGAAAAAAATGATTCAAAATATTGATACTGTAATAGTACATAAGGTTTTGAAGTTCTAAAATGAAAAACAAATGTAATATAAATACAGTAAAAAAAAAAAAAACTACATTACTAAAATTGAAAATATAAGAATAAAAGCTAATTTTAAATATTGATAAATGCTATAATAGTACTAATGGTGTTGGAGTCCTAAAATTAGAAAAAAAAACGTTAAATAGAAAAATTACAAGAAAACAAAATTACTAAAAGAAAAAGTATGAAAAAAATAATAATTCAAAATATTGATAAATACCATAATAGTATATAAGGTTTTTAAGTTATACAAATGAAAAACAAATGTAATACTAAACACAGTAAAAAAACAACTAAATTACTAAAATTGAAAATCAAAGAATAAAAGCTAACTTCAAAATATTGATAAATGCTATAATAGTACTAATGGTGTTGGAGTCCTAAAATTAGAAAAACTGGAAAAAAAAGTTAAACAAATATTTAAAAAACCTATAAAATGACCAAAAAAATACTAAAACTTCACATTAAATTAAAGTCTGAAAATATTAAACTGTTTTAAAGGTGTAATACGATTAAAAAAACAGTTAAATAATAATAGCATTACATTTCAAATAGAGCTGAAACAAATATTAAAGACTTTAGAAATGTTTATTTATTTATGGATTTTATAATGTTTATTATTAATTAATTATTTAACATTTAGAATTGCCTTGGTAACTAACACACACACACACACACAAGTTCAAGTTGTAAAATTACTAAAACTGAAATAAATAAAATATAATAAAGCTAAACATATACAAATAATAATTGAGGATTTTTTTGTGCAAACTCAGAACAATGCAATCAATGAGATTCCATTAATGTCCTTATTTTAAATGTTAAGGCTTTTCCTAAATGCAAAGACAAACTCCTTAAGACGGTTTATCATACCAAGCAACTTGAAAGTAAACATTACACACATGTACATAATGCCTTGGAATATTACATTGCAATGTGGTGATGAAATATTTAAGAGCTAAGCGTGATGCATCAAGAAAACGAGCGACTCAATACACTCCTGAATAACACTAAGACTGGCGTACTCACGTCCTGGTCGATGATGCTTTCGATCTGCATGGGCTTCATAACGTCAGTGACGAACTGAGGGTGTGTGTACGCGTCTCTGATCTTATCGTGCAGCAGGGCTCGAACGCTGCCCTGAAAACACACACACACCGAACGTCATGATTCCTGCAGACTGATGAACGTACGCATCAGCGCTCACTAACAGAGCTCACACTCACTTTAAATTTGGGGCTGATCTTCTGTGGTTTGTAGCTCACGTTCAGGATGGGCACATCACCTGAGAAACACAACACACACTCAAGTTACCACACAGAAAAGTGTGTGTGTCTTGCCTGTAAAAGGCAATAAACCGGTTTGTGTGTAGATTAGGGTTGGGCGATGTCTACCAAATTGGCATCGAACGTTGTGATGGACGATGCAATCGAGGGGGCGGGGTTAGGGGTGTGCCCAAAATTGTGAATCCGTATGTAAGGAAAACAAAGTAACGCGTTCTACGGAGCCACTTACTTGGGCCGTGCACGTAGTCGTGGCCTAATGGTTAGAGAGTCGGACTCGTAACCCAGACGTCGTGGGTTCGAGTCTCAGGTCCGGCAGGAATTGTAGATGGGGGAGTGAATGTACAGCGCTCTCTCCACCCTAAATACCACGCCCTTGAGCAAGGCACCGAACCCAATATGGCTGGGTGTGTGTGTGCACTTTGAATGGGTTAAATGCAGAGCACAAACCCAGAGTATGTGTCACATCACTTTCACTTTACCACATACACAGAGTAAGGAGAGATGACTGATAGGACAAAGGTGAATGATTTGCAGATACCGAGCACCACTGACAAACATCTAATCTTGGAAAATGTGTGGTAAGTACTGCCGCGCCGTAGTATAGAGTCCGTGTGATCGCGAATCTCGAAAGTGAAATAAGAGCGCGCATTCGAAAGCGGTTTCAGTGCCCTGCATATTAGTAGCAGCTCCATGATGCCCGCAATTTATATACAGTATAATTACCCAACGATATAATTAAGAGAGAAAGTTTTAATCCTCCCATCTTGTAGGCTATTTATTCCATTTAGGGGTTCCGTAATACACTTAATTTAATTTCCGAACACGTAATTGGGATGCGGTGGATTGCGGAAGAGAGGGTGGGGGTGGGGGGGGGGGTAATCACGATGCCGGCTCAACATCGTGGTGTCTGTCAGCCATCGGCGATGGATGAGGGCATCGTCTATTTAGCTTTTATCGGCCCAACCCTAATGTAGATTTGTGAGATAAATGTCTTAGATAAAAGAGAAATAAATCATGAATTCACTAAATGTCTTCGTAACTATTATTAGAAGTAATTATTCTTTGCAGTAATAATAGATTACAGAAAGAAAATTGATGCAATGCTAGCTTCTTAGACTATTTTCATGGTGTAAATCATATTTAAGTTATTACAATTTTAAAAAATTTAAAACAAGACAAAAATGTAAACTAAAAATCTTTAAGACCTATTTTTTTTATTAGGAAACTTTTGTAAGGTGCCTTCTTCAATCCTAGATTAATTGATACAAATTATTTTACTTCTATTTAGCTTTTCATTTTATCTAAGTTTTAGTGTTTATTTTACCTACAATTAGACTTAAAGGCCCGTTCACATCAAGGACAGTAACTATAAAGATAACGATGTTAGCGTCCACACCAGCAAACGATATCATCCGTTTATAGCACTGCTGCTTTAAATCCTTGAGCTCGTTATAGCAGGATGGATTCTGATTGGATGTCAATATTTGTATCATTTATCAGCTGGAAACAAATTGTTCTGAAAGTGATTCCAACGATATCGATATCGCCTTTATCGTTATAGTTGTACATTTACATTTATCAGACGCTTTTATCCAAAGCAACTTACAGTGCATTCATGCTATACATCTGTATTGTCAGTACATGTTTCCTGGGAATCGAACCCACAACCTTTTACGCTGCTAACGCAATGCTCTACCACTGAGCCACTATTCTTTATATTGAGAACGATTTTCAGAACTATATCTTTATAGTTATCGCCCTTGATGTGAACGGGCCTTAAGATTTAAAATATTTATACGAATTTTTTTTTGTGAAATTAATAATAAAGAAAAATATTTTCATTGTGAATACCATAATTGAGTTATGCAAATTTTACACAGAAACTAAAACAAATATTCAAGAACCATTTTTCTTAAATTCTTGAACTTATTTTGTATTAATTTGATTGAAAATGTATTCAGGGATATCAAAAGAAGACAATATTACAATCCAATAAAATAGGATTAGATTTAGAATTTTCAAAAATGTCAAATTTGTGTGATTAAAATGAATAATTTGCTGTAATCTTAACTATTGGACTGGTGTGTGCTGATTTTTACCTCCTTCGTCTGGTTTGAGGCTTCCTGCAAGCATTCGGATGAATGTGGTTTTCCCAGTTCCTGAAAGAGGAAGACTCCTTTAGTGGACGATAACTCAAATCACAACCACCACCGCTTCCTCGAACCCTCGTCTCACCGTTCTCTCCCAGCATGACCATGATCTCCGAGTCGGTGAACTCTCCTTCCGTGATGCCGAGCTTGAAATCGCCCATGCTCTTCTTCATGTTGGGGTAATGATAGCGGCACATTTTCTTCACTTCCTCCTCGGCAGCCGTCTCCGCCACTTTAAACACCAGAGACGTCTCCCTGAAGCGCAGGTTCTCGGTCGGCACGTAGCCGTCCAGGAAAATATTGATTCCTGAGGAAAATAAGAGCATGTTATCATAAACACTTAGTATTTCTGAGCAGGTCCGGCTCCAGAATCAAATCACAGAGGGTGCTTCTTAAATTAGTACTAATATATTTGATCTCAGTGTTTCCTATACATTGACTTATAAGTGGTGGACTGCCACAATATCAAAACTGATCCTGCCACAAATAGATTTTCCAAAAGGCTTTGATGTCATTGAATAATGAGCACTACTACACACATATATATATTAGTGTTGTCTGTTGCATGGCACAAAGAGCGCTCTGTTTATTAATCGCTAAACAGCTGTCACTCATCGTAGTTCATTGCGAGCTCACAAAGATATGTTATTATCAATAAAGTTCTCTACGCTGCACAACTAATCTCTTATTTATATCACGTCAACACTGCTATAATGAGATGATTCGTGCTGAACACAATACCTGAACAAAAACTTTGAACAGTAAGTGGATTCTAGGGGTGTAAATCTGATGGTTCGTCACGATATCGATTCTCATACCCAGCGATTCGATATTTGCCGATTCATAAAAAAATTATACGATTCGATACAGGAGTATATCGATCGATATATCGATATTATAAACCCATTTTAAACAACCATCTACATTTTTATTAACTCACAAATGCAACCAAAAATATATAACATGAACATAAATCTAAAAATGCTGCTATGGGCTCAGTGCTAAAAATATTTTCTACAGATAACCAAAAATACAAGCAATAGCAGAAAATAAATACAATAGAAGAAAGACACGAGTTCAATAAACAGTGCTTTTCAGCTCAGTCTAAAATATATTATCAGGTACGCTACAGAAATGTAATAATCAAATGTAAAATAACTGCATAGTCTTCACTGTATAAATTAAATAGCCAATAAATTAATCGTTTTTGATGTTACAAAGTATTTATTTAATCAGGAGCAGTGAGCACTTGTATTTTTCTTTGACAGCATTATATTTATTATTAAGTTTTGCTTTCACTTTATTACGAAAGCACAGATTTAATATACTGATACACATGCCTTTTCTCCACTGTTTACATTAAGACACATGCTATGCTTAACCGACTGTCTACAAGGAATATTAGCCAAAACATGCATTTTGATGTAGTTTTGTCTGTATTTATTCATCCATGCACACAAAAGCGGAGGAGAGCTCAGTATTCACGCAGAGTTGACGGGGGTGTCTGTGTGTGCGTGCGCTTCAGATGTGTGTGTGTGTGCGCTCTTCATATGTGTGTGTGTGTGCGCGCTCTTCATATGTGTGTGTGTGCACTTCAGATGTGTGTGTGTGTGTGTGTGCACTTCAGATGTGTGTGTGTGTGTGTGTGTGCGCGCTTCAGATGTGTGTGTGTGTGTGTGCGCGCTCTTCATATGTGTGTGTGTGTGTGTGTGTGTGCACTTCAGATGTGTGTGTGTGTGTGTGTGTGTGCACTTCAGATGTGTGTGTGTGCGCGCTCTTCATATATGTGTGCGCGTGTGTGTGCGCGCTCTTCATATGTGTGTGCGCGCCTGCGCGGGAATCTTCTCACACAGCGCACGACTGTTACTCCAACAATCCCGAGCGTTTTATATGCTCGCCTTGTGCCTTCGGGCAGTCTTTATATCGAGTCCTGATACGTGAGATTGAACGAGAATGCACGCGTTGGTGGTAATGCATAGACGGACATTATATGAAAATGTGCATCGTGCATCGATCGTCATCATTGTATCGATATATTGATCCATATCGATGAATCGTTACACCCCTAGTGGATTCTAACTTAAACGCCTCTGATTCAAGAAATGAACAGGTATGTCTGTGATTGGCTAAACTGCTCAATGCTGCAAAAACATGTTGAAATAAAAACACTCTCCAGAGCGCAAACCATAATGCAGTGGATAGTTTGCTAAATCTGCCATTCTTACAGCTTTAACTGAGGGTGCTTTTGATTTCGTTCGAGGGTGCTTGGCCCCCTCTAGCACCCCCGCAGAACCGGGCCTGTTTCTGAGCATCACATGCAGGTTTTGGAGAGGGCCGTACCTTCTCTGACGCTGAAGGGCATGGTCACCACACCGTAAGCGCTGGGAACGCCGTACAGACAGCAGATGAAGTCTGACAGGTAATCCAACACACTCAAGTCGTGCTCCACCACAATGATGTACCTGCAGAGGAATATGGGGTGTAAGGAGCAGTAATGAGGAGTAACTAGCGACTCTAAGAGAGTATCGGAGGAGCTTCAGACCTGTCTGGAGAGATGAGGGAGCGGATGGTGATGGCAGCTCTCAGCCTCTGTCTCACATCGAGATAACTGGACGGCTCGTCGAACATGAAACTAGAGAGAATAACAGCAGTGCTATCAGTGCTGATGTTAACTAACTATTAACCTGTAGTTCATTGAATTAAAGCTAAAATAACAAACACATATTTGATGACAAACTTACTATTAAAAAAAGAAATGCTAACTAAAGTTAAATAAAAAAAAATGTTTAAACTAACAAAAATAACAAAAGCATATGTAATGTCTTAATATTGAATATCTAAAATACTAATATTATAATAGTATATAAATACAAAAATACTCGCTGAACACTACAGGATTTTACATTAAAATTACTAAAACTGACATACAAAAAATAAAGCTAAATAAAAATTAAACACCAAACTAATAAAAATGTAAAAAGCACATACAATTAGTAAAATGAAAATATAAAACAAATTTAAAGCATAAATATAAAATATTATAATAGAACAAATAATTCTAAAATAACACTGTAGGACTTTAGATCCTTACGCTGAAATAAATTGAGTTTAAACTTCAGTACGAAAATTAGTCAAATTAAAACTGAACAAAAATTGAAGCTAAATATAAAAAAACTAAAAATCACAAAGAAACAACATTACAAAGAATTAAAATCAAATCTGAAAATACAACCTAAAAATATTAATATTACAATAGTATGTAAATAACACTGAATGCATCAACACTTCCTCATTACAATGAAATAACAGCTGAAATACTAATATTACTTAAAACTAAAATAAAAAATAAAGCTAACATATAAAAAATACAAAAATAAAAATGACTAAAACTTAATTGATAATAAAAAAAAAGAGCTACAAATATCAACATTAAATAAACAATAATGAAATAAAATAAGTTTAAGATGAAGTATTAAAACTGAAATGACCAAATTAAAGCTAAATAGAAATCTAAAAAAACTAAAAGTAATAAAAGTGGAACAAAAGCACTTTAAAATAATAACATGGACCGTTTCATCGGGAGCACGTGCCTGGCCCAAAGGTAACTTCCGGTCTGTTTGTTCATCGGGCTGTTAGTGGCGCCGACCACAAACGCAGTTCAAGTTAAAGTGATTAGTAATGAAGCTGGGCTCAGGTTGTTGTGCTGTGAGATGTGCTTTCCATTCATTTATTTATTCAAATATATCAAAAATAACCACCACAAATAGATTCTCCAAAAGGCTTTGACTTGTTGAATAACATTAAACATGAGCAGTGCACATTTCAAAATCAAAACACTAAACAATAGGTTGTTTTTATACTCCTATATTTCTGAAGGAAACATTTTCGATGTCATTTTCATTTAATTTCATTACCGGAAGTTAAGTTTGGGCCACAAACGTGCACATGTGCAGTAATGTTTGTTCATGTCGTTGCCGTTAAAACAGTCTATCTAAAATCACACTAAAACCTACAGGACTTCATCATTGCAAAAGTACAGATCCTGAAAGACTCACATATCAGCTCTCTGAATGCAGACGACCGCGCAGGCGAATCTCTGCAGCTCTCCTCCGGACAGATCCTCAACATTACGTTCACGCAAGTGCAACAGATCTGACCAATCAGAGCACAGAACAATCAGTCACATGACACAACAAAACTAACTACGTTGTTCAATCACATTTCTAAATCTACACATGATCCCGCACAAAAAGAAGCACATGTACTTACCCAGCTGTTCACACACACGCTCCCCTGACTTGGTGTCGTCTTTCCTGGTCAGGATGGAGCCTACTGTCCCCTGCAGGACAAACGGAGAATTACAACACAACCAAATAAGACTTCAAATTTCCATCAGCTGCCGTTCATACTGACCTTAACGGTTTTGGGGATCTGATCGACATACTGCGGCTTTACGATAGCCTTCAGGTCATCTTCCAGGATCTTAGTGAAGTAGTTCTGCAGCTCGGAGCCACGGAAGTACGTCAGGATCTCTTGCCAGTCAGGAGGAGCCTGGAAAACACGCATTAATTAAAAAAAACGAGCTAATATAGACATTAGGGCTGCACGATATCTAATGCGCATCTTGTCAGTAAAGCCAGTCCTGTAGGCAGCGATACAGAACCGGCTTTATTGACAAGATGTGCATTAGATATCGCGTACGAGATATCGTGCAGCCCTAATAGACATGCAAACTAGAATAAGACTTGAAGTGTGTGTTTGTGTGGATGAGAGAAACGCACATCGAATCGCCCCAGGTTGGGTTTCTGTTTTCCCGCCAGGATTTTGAGGGCGGTGGATTTCCCGATACCGTTAGTACCCACGAGCCCCAGCACCTCACCTGGACGAGGGATGGGCAACCTGACAAACACGAACACTCAGATTAGATACACAACATACTGAAGCATAACTAAAGTACTGATGACTCGGATCGTACCGGTGCAGTTTGAAGGAATTGGCACAGTATCTGTGTGTGGTTTCCTTCTCCAGGTTGCTTGGCAGGTTCACGATTGACAGAGCACCAAATGGACATTTCTTAATGAAAGAGAATAATTAAAATGAGATTAAATGTATGATAAACTACGAATGTTGGGTTATGGAAATTATTAAGTCAGTTTAGAGAAAACATAAAAGACAAAATAAAAAAAAATGCATATGTCATATTTGATCCATAAGGCTTTTATAGCTCATATAGTCTGATATAGTTAGAATATGGAGGAAAAACAGCTCAGGTTTAATTCAGAGGTACAGATAACTAACTGAGCAGAAATATACAATTTCTGCAGATGCTGATATTTATAGGTCAAAAAGTAAGATCAAATTCTGACGCTTATCATGTAAATCAGTGAGATCTTTATAACAGTACAGCAGATACTGACATAAAATGAATTTCTAAATATCAGTTGTCACTCAGTATCTCCAATAATATGTCTTAATAAGATAAGATGGAAATTATTCAAACATATAATGCATTGCAATCCAGTGATGACTTAAAGATGGAGAAATAATCGCTCCTCAGAAGATGTGAGATGTTTTGGAGGCTTGTGAAAACAGTGAAAGTAAAGCTTCTGGAAACAAACGCTGCTCAAAAGATCATCTGATGATCAGATTTGAGACGCACTGATTTTTCTAGAAACTGATTGACGGAGAATCAAGTAAAGCTGAGCTGCTTCAGTCCAGTAAGTGTTCATCTGGAAATATGACTGCAGTTATTCTGATGTTTACTTGATCAAAACTAGTCAAGATTTCACAGCAAAAAGACACGTGAAGCACCAGCTCTACCAATCAGATGACAGAAGGCATGGAGTAGATTGTGGGCATTTTGTTTTTCAGCGAAGTTTTGATCATATTGATCATTTAGAGACCTTAGAACTGTGTGTGTGTTAAATATGATACAGTGTAGTGTTAAATTACTAGCTTTTCATGGAAAAGGTGTCTCTGATTGAGAGAAATACAATGTCTATCATTGCATTCTGCGGTCACCTCTTTAGTAGAGGACTGCTACCCGACCCGGTATTTCGGGTCCGGGTTAATGTTTAATGAATAGCTTCGGGCTCGGGTTTGTAACTAAACTAAAACTATATGCAGTAGTCTACGTTGCTTTCATAGACGCACGCACACACACACATTATTGCACACAGATATCAGAGATCGCACAGCGAACACAGCATGGAAACTTAAACCGCTTCAATAAGCTGACTCCTAACGTTATATTTCTCAGCAATGAGGGGATAAAATCAGTTTTTGAAGTAACTAAGCCTCATTGCTTGTAGAGAGAGAGAGGCGCAGACGCAGGTTCACACACGCAACTTTCATCCCCCTCTCTATGATATACAACCATTCAAAACTGAATGGAAGCCGAATTGTATGTGACCGCTGCACCTGATGTTCATAAACTACCATAACTGGTGTTTTTCTTTTGCCTTGTGAACTGGCCGAGACTTGATGAATCTGTTTCTTTACGTGTAGCCTATTTGTTTACTGAACATTGCATGCAATCGTAAAATACAACATAATAAATAAATAAAAGATTTTGGGTTCGTGCTCTAAGTTTAACTGTGCCGCTCGGGTCGGGTCAGACGATCTCTGGTACGGGCCGGGTTCGGGCTTCAGTTTAAAGCCCGTGCAGACCTCTAATCTTTAGTGTACTACAGTAGAAATTACAAGAGCAGTTTGTGCAAAACAAACATCTGCATTTTTATTGAATACATACATGGATATAAACATGCACTGAACAGACAGAATCAGAACGAAGGGTCGTTTAATTACCTTGATACAGATTCCACATCCAATGCAGAGAGACTCTGAGATCCAGACGATTTTACTCTGAGCCGTGACTTCGATACACAGCTTACCTGAGAAAACACATAAATAAATGACACCCAAAACCAGCACCCAAACTGAAATCAGGCGAATTCAGCGGGCGATCCTTACCCATGCGCACCACCGGACAGCTCTTCTTGCACTCTTGACGGCATTTCTTGGGCTTGCACTTGTCGTGGTTCACGATGGCGATTCTGGTGTTCTTGTCGGCCATTTGGCTGGTTTTCTTGTGATGTCGACACATGGCTACGCAGGACGTCAGACACTAGGAAGCAGACAAGATTAGATCATGAGATACACTCAAAATAAAGCAAATCTCATTAATCTAGCAAATGTATGCATATGCAATAAATAAGTCATTTTCAACTGATGCATAATTGTTCACAATGTTCAATATGTATGAAATTTTCATAGTTTTAAGTCGAATGCATTAGTTTCATGATGTTACGTGTCATTTAGGTTTTAATTGGTTAAATATTAATTTAAGATATTCTTTACTACATTTAAATATTATTGTATAGCATTAACAAGTTGCATACACATCAACAGCATCGTTACATCACAAGCTCTGAGACTAATAATGATGACAAAAAATTAATGACAAGCTACACTTCAGACTCAAGCTAATAATCAGACTTGCATTATACAATGAAATTATCTATATAAAGCAAAAGGTATACATTTCAATGATTTAGTGCAAAAATAAGAGAAACATGCTGGTTATCATTTTCTGCATTTTAATATCATTTTACACAGTTAAAGCATTATTATATCACATTTTGGAATATTTAAGAAGTCAATGCATGTCACATTTTTCTTCAGTATAATACAGTGTTATTAATAATGCAATCAAATCTCAAAAAGGGTGGACTTTTTTCACTTGAGCCACCTAGCAACTGCTCAGAACAACCTAGCAACACCCACAATGTCCATTCAAATCAGTTTATCACTCGTTAACAGACACGGACTCATTCAAACGACCAGATATAACGGAAACCAGCTGTTATCTGAACACGTCTGGAGAGCAAACCCATCTCCAAGCCTGGTCTGATTAGCTGGGTCCCTGAGTCAGAGTGAGTCACAGAGCTCTCCATCTGGATGAATGAGGTTGCTGAGTTGCCATATCTGA